>QYSD01000040.1:0-172356 GCA_009806315.1 Rhodotorula sp. ZM1 | reverse complement strand
TTGCCTGTACACTCTTCGTCGTATACACGTGTTGCAAGCCACCTGTATCCCTCACGACTGTGCGTACGCTCGCCGAACGAGGTGTGCACCGCCTTGTCTTCCTTCCACTCGGCTGCCTCGCTGTCACCGCGCTTTATCGGTCGTGTGCTCGCTTCACCGTCCTCGAGACTTCTCTTACGCTCGCTCGGCGCGTTCGCGACCACCCACGAGCCCGGTTCTCGAAGTTGATCGCCTCGCTCCTCGTCAACGGAGAACGCTTCCTGGCTTGTTGCACGCAGTAGGGGCAGGGGTACGCGCGTTCCCTGGCCTGCAGTAGTGCAGGTGGATTGACTGACGCGCTCAACTCTTCCACAGACGCTCGCGCCGGCTACATCAGCAGTGACTCTCGGGAACTCGAGGTGCGTATGTTCTCGCCTCGTTGGGGCGGCAAGGCACGCTGATCCCGTCCTTATACAGTCCCCGACATGGTCCAGCTCCCCCCCGCCTCGCCGACATCGGCGGAACGGTTGCTTGGCACACTCGTTGTAATCGTCCTCCGCGCAAAGAACCTGCCCAACCGGGTCCGAATCGGCAAGCAGAACCCCTATGCGACGGTTACATACGGGCTGCACAAGAAGCGGACGGATACGATCGAGCGAGGGGGCCAGCAGCCTGAATGGGACGCCGAGTTCCGCTTTGAAATCCTTAAGGACGGTCTTGGCGGCGAGGAACAGCTTGCGGCGGATCAGAAGGCGGTCGTGACGTCGAAGGGAGGCGTCCTGCCTGCCAATTCGGCGGCTGGAGGCGGAACGGACGCTGCGAGTAAGCACGAGAAGCGGGATTCGAATTCGCTTGTTGTCGCGCCTCTCGCGACGGGTCATCCGCCCGGACGACGAGTCCTGCGGATCGCGTGCTGGGCGGATGACGCGAGGGACCCGAAGCTGATCGGCGAAGGCGAGCTGGACATCGAGGAGACCATCAAGGTCGGCAAGTTTGACGGTGCGTTCCTGCGGCAGCTGCGATCGCTGCTCTTGTGCGCACTTCGCGAGACGGGGCGCTGATCATGAAGCGTGCGCTCGCGCAGACTGGATCAAGCTCGAGCGCAAGGGTCGGTATGCTGGCGAAGTCTACCTCGAACTGACTTGGTACTCGAATGTGCGTGCCTTTCCTTCGGCTGCCGATTGTAGATCATGCATGTGATCTCGTCGCATCGTCACGCTGACAGTCTATCCTCTGCAGGAACCTCGCCCCGTCCGCACATCGCGCAAAGCGTCAGTCGCCGAGTCTCCGACGCGAGCAGGAGGTGCTTATGGCGGCGCCGGGTCTCGAGTCGAGGACCACTCGGGAAGTGAGGCGGGAACGGAGGAGTGGGATGGAGGAAGCCAGATCGGCTTGGCAAGCAACTTGCACAAGGGTTCGCAGGCGAGCCTGAGTTCGGTGCGCTCGATGCTCTCGTCGCTGAGACGCTTCCGTCGCTGATCTTTGCCCGTCATTCAGGTCGCCTCTGCGCCTACCGAGCTCGCCGCCGACTACCCCGACGCTGATGTCGCCCCACTCGCCTCGTCCATGTCGACGATGTCCATCTCCCGACCACCTCTTCCGCAGCCGCCTGCTCCCGTTTCTTCTCCTCCGTACGGCCACCAAGTCCATCCGTCCCAGTCCTACCGGCAATTCCCGCCAGCGCCGCTGCCATCAAACTACGGCAGCTACAGCCACGCACCTCCTGCCGCTGCGTATGCGAGCTACTCTGCGGCTACAAGCTACGCAGGAATGCAAGCGTATCAGCAGCCGTACGCGGGCTACGGAGCGCCTGCCAGCGAGTTTGGGCAGTACGCTCCGCCTCAGCAGGTTCCGCAGCCGCCCCAGCAGCTCGGCGAGTTCGAGCAGCTCGCACACGATCATCACGCAAGCCAAGGTGCGCGCACGCTCGTCTTCGCTCACTCGCAGCCTGCGCTGACTGCGACACGTCTCGCAGGCTACCCTTACGCCTCGACCTCGTCGCACCGCCCGCTGCCGCAGCCGAATCCTGCGGCTCCTGCGCCTCCGTCGTTGCAGTACGACTCGTACTCGTCGGCATCGTACCCGCCGCTTCCCGCGCAAACGCCCCACCCACAGCCTCCGATTCCGCCCATCCCTCCCAGCAATTCGGCTTACTGGCAGCAGCACCCCACGGCGCCGCCATCTTCCTCTTCGTACCCCGCGCTCCCGCACTCGAGTTCGCAGACGACGATCTACGCCCCACCGCAACCGCCTCAGCCGCCTCAACCGCTGAGTTCCGCTTTCTCCCCTACGTCGGCTTTCGCACATCCACCTCTTCCTCCTTCGATCGCCAATACGTTCGCACCGCTGCGACACTCCGGGTCACTGCCTCAGATACCGCAACCGCCAGTCCCACCTCAGCCGCCTTCCTTCGCGCCGCCGCCGGTCTTTTCACCTCCCCTTCCTCCGTCCCTGCAGGGTTCGTCCACGTATCCCCCGCCGACTCCGGTCGCGGAGCCAATCGCGCCGGCTTCCTACTCTCAGGCCCCAGCGGCCCGATCTCATCACTACGCGCAAGACTATGGCCAGCCGCCTCCAATCAGCACTGCCAGTCCCGCCTCGATCGCAGGCGGTCCGCCAACGCCTACTTCGTCCTCTCGCCCGCCTTTGCCGCAGCCACCGCCTAGACGGCTGCCCGGCGCATTCGCTAGGCCGTAGTTCGATGCAATAGACCATGGAATCGTCCGCATCTCGCTGCGAATGCTTAGTCTCTCGCTCGCCCAGAAGCCAATCTAGACGGCAGGAGAGACACGATTAGTTGGCTGCTGATTGCCGAGGCTGGCTGATGAGGTGTATGGGCGAGACGGAGAGAATAGACGCGATGGGAGAGACCGGAATAATACATGAGGCAAGGCGTGCGGGACGAATACATGTAGTCTAGGAGATCATCGTCGCCTCGGTGAACACGTAGCCGTCAACGTCGAGCGTCTTGGTCTCGCTGCCGGTTCCGAGCGTGATGGACGCCTTGACCGGGTTGAGCCACTGTGCGAGGGAGAGACGGTCAGCCCTCGGTCGCAAGGAGGGAGTGACTCGCGAGCGAGACCCACGGTGTAGATGAAGGGCTTGGTCCCGGCCGCATAGTTGACAAACTTCTTGATGAGGTAGGGGATCTGTCCGAGAACGTCGACCTTCTCGACGAGTCCTTTGGTCTTGTAGCCATCCTTGTCGACGAGCAGGTCCTCGGTGAAGACGGCGTGGACTTTGCTGTTGCCCTCGGTGACGGCCTTGAGGTTCGAGCCTTCGCCCTCGAGCTTTACGCCCTCCCAGCAGAACTTGAGCGAGCTCGGCGCGTCGTAGCCCGTTTCGGCGTCCTGGACCGGATCCTGGTGCGTGACGTTCGAGCCGCCAACGACGCCCGAGCCACCCGTCGTGACAGCGACGAGCTTGTCGCCGACGACGACCGAACCGACATTGATGACCTTGGAGCCGTACGCAGGGGTCGTCGTGAACTCCATCATGATAAGCGATACCGCCTCCTCGCCCTCCTTCTCGACCGCTTGGAAGTTGGCAAAATTCCAGCTTGCGGCAAGGATGTTGGGCCGGATGCCCTGGATCGCGTGGATGAAGACTCCTCGCGCGCCCTCGAGGTCGATCACGTCGTTCCCAACGCGCATGATACCGGTGACGGCGCAGCGAGGCCAGAAGCGGTGGATTGCGTAGCCGTCTGCGCCGCCGGCGTAGTCGGGCGAGTCGTCTGTCGGCGCAGCCTTGCCCGAAAGCTGGCCAAAGTAGGTGAAGCCGCCCTTGGGCCCGGCGCCGACCTTGAAACCCTCGGCGAGGCGCTCGTACTGCAGCGAGATCTGGACCTCGTCGTCATACTTGGCCTCGATTGTGTACTTGGAGGATGAGTTCGGGTCCATCGTGACGGTGATCTGGTCGGACTTCATCGAGCGCTTGTCGGCCTGGACCTTGAAGTTCGACACCGTGACCGACTTCCACGTGTTCTTGCCCGTCTTCGGGTTGCCGTGGCGGAAGGTAACCTGTTGCGAGTGCTAAGTGTGAGCAGAGGAGGCGCAGGGGGAGTAAGAGATTAGCGCACCTGGATGGTCGGCCAGAGAAGGCTGCGACGAGATGAACATCAGTCCTTGTTCGTGTGAGAGTACGAGGTGCAACGGACCCGATACTGGAGTGGATGATCTGGCACATGACGATGGAGCCGTCCTTCAAGGTCGCATACCATGTCTGCGCGGCGAGTCCAGGTCAATGTATGATCACCTCGATATGGTCACCTTGTGCCGCCAAAAATGAGTAAACGAGCGCAACACACCTGCGTCTCCGTGTTGATGCCGCCCGCACAGTTCCATTCGAGGTCCTTCGGCGTCAAGGGTCCGAAGAGCGCATTCGGGTCCGAGAATGTCGTTTGGACGGGGTGAATGTTTGGGCCAGTCGGCGCGGAAGAGGAGAACCAGGACGACATCGTTCAAAGGGAGTTGAGGGGGAAGATGCTGTGGGCGAAAGAGCGAGTAAGAGCGGTCAGCGGGCAGCTTGAGGCGTCTCAGCCTACTCTACTAAGCCTCTACAGTCCATCCCAGACTCTCCCCTTCCCGCCAGACCCGCCCATCGCGCCTGATCCTTTCATCGCCGCGAGGGTCAGGCGAGACGCATCCGCGCGTTCGTACGCCTGCTTGGCCATCCTGCAGCTGTGAATGACTCCGTGGCATCCCTTTCTAACGCGCAACTCACAGCTAGAGCGAGTGATGGGTGTCGAGGGATGATGGCGGAAGGGAACCGGCTCGAGGGTAGAATGACGGTGAAGCTTGCGGACGGGTGAGCAGCTGTACGAGTGACGCTCAAGCTAGACTTTGGCGTCTGACGGCAAACGCGGGTGAAGCGGAGCAGTGAAGGAGGCGTGAGGACAAGCCGGTGGAGTGAGCGAGCGAGCTCTTGACTGTCGTGAGTGTTGCTCTTCAGCGAGCTGTCAAAGGAACTCACTTGTCCATGGGAAGCAGGAGAGGCGCACCCGTATGATAACGATGTCGAGCGCTACTCGATTGACCGGCGACGACAGAAGAAACAAGTCATCCGCGCTGCGTTGCAAAACCTTCACAACCGCCACCCACCCTCTCCTGTTACCAGCATCCTCCGACACACGCCTGCCCTCCGGTCTTAAGGACGGTAACCGCAGTCTGGGCAAGTATCGTCTGCATAGTCGAAAGCAAGTCTGGCACGCATCCCCTCGAATGCTTGCTCGACCGGCTCGACGGACGAGCCCTCATCAGGCAGAGGAATAGTGCCGAGATGCGCATACTCGAGATGCTTGAAAGTCGGGAACAGTTTGGCCAAGTCGCTCGCCGGGAAGATGGGCGAGTTGGGGTTGTCGCGGAGCGACACACACTCCTGCGCGGATAGGTGTTTGATCCGGGGAGAATCTTTGGCGAGAAGCTGAAGGCGATGGACTGAGAGAGCTGCAAGACCGTTGAATCGGAGGCGAACGATGTTGGGCACGAGGGCGAAGAATCGAGTCGGGATGCGCAGAGATCCGACGTGTGTTGCGTATTGCCATAGGGTATGATTGACCGGGTCAAGAGCGGGCGTTTTGACGCTCAGCTTGACGAGCTGAGGCGCGAGGGTGACGAGTTTGACGATGTCGTCTTCTGAGCCGCAGAAGACCCACAGAACGAGCTCGGTAAGTCATGATGCATCGATCGGGAGGAACATGAGGAATGACGAGAGTGGCGCGTCTGGGTCGTCCACCGTCAGCTTCTGCAGGCTGAGTGACAGCTGCGGATCTTGCCTCATCGACGGGTACTCCAGCCCAACGCCATCGATCTTAACGGAGGAGACCTGCTTCAGGATCTGCAAGTCGGCGGAAAGCGCTAAGGCACAGACAGCATGTCCTACCCTGCTCGAGTCTACGAGCTGGATATGGCGAAGGGCCGGCAAGGAAGTCGAGACGGGGCGGACGAGCTTCTTGAGCTCGTCTTCGGTGCTGTATGTCGCAGAGAGCTCGCGGCAGTTTGGACAGGACGAGAAGACGGACAGTTGCCAGGAAAGCGCCTTCGAGATCCCGCGAAACTGGAAGGATATCGGACCGACGGTTTCTTCCGCCTGGCGAAGGCTGAGGTAGGCGGCGTCCGCTCCTGACAAATCGATCACGAGCTTGCCGAGATATGGCTGATTGACCCGCAGCGTCTCCGCCAGCTGGACCAAGGCTTGCGGAGCGAGTTGCTTGTTAGACAGCGGCTGGCGGTACCGGAATCGGCGACCGACGTTGCAGAACGCGCGCGAGACGAGGCACAACTGGGAGAAGCAGAGTCGCGCTGCGTTCAGGACATGTCAGTATCCCGGTCTGCATCTTTCGAGAGACGGAGGAGCACGACCCTGCTCCTCGCTCTTTCACCTTCTTGCCAGAACGGCCCACCTGATGATAGGGATCCTCTTTGATGTAGCGAAAGACGATCTCGAGGACGTCCTGCGGGAGCGTCGCGGGCATCTTCGAAGACGGCAGACGTTCGTCAGCGTGAGTGAGGAAGGCGGAGCGGCAGGAACATGCGGCACGCCGTGGAGCCCGCCGTCAAGTTTGTTCCGGCGATCAGAAGGAGATTCGGGGTACAGCAAGACAGTCACAGCGAGCAAAGCGGGAGGCGAGTGAGCGGCTCGAGGACAAGGAGCGCGATGAGGAGGTTGGCGGACTTCACACCACGCTCTGCTCGCTAGGAAGTATACGAGACGTGCGCGTGGATATCTATGGTGCCACTCTCGTCGAATCGCTCGTTGCTCCTGCTCACGTTCGCGTTGTTTTTCGCCTTGCTCTACCTCGCTCGCTCACCCTCATCAGACGTCCCACACAAGGCTCACCGTGTCCTTGCCAAGCCCCGACCTAGTCCGCAGAATGGTCTCGTGAACCAGGAGGATCGAACGGAGGCGCTTGCGGAGCTGGAGGGCGGCCAGGGGCGGCGCATCCTTCGACAGCGGATTGTCGCGATAGGAGACATTCACGGGGACTTGCCGGCGGCTACGAAAATCCTGAGACGAGCGGAAGTAATCGACCTGAAGGGCCAGTGGACCGGAGGCGATACGATCCTCGTGCAGACGGGAGGTGCGTTCGTTCGCTTCCTCTGACCGCCGACCTGCCCCTTTTCCTGCTTCAATCTGACCCTCTCTCTCTCGCAGACATCGTCGACCGCGGTCCCGACACAATCGTGTTGTACCGCTTCCTCCAGAGCTTGCGACCACAGGCGGAGCGAGCTGGAGGAGCTGTCGCCTCGTGCGTCCAGTCGCACTTCCGTCGCCGGTCTTGCTCTGACCGCCTTTCTCACATTATCCAGGCTGCTTGGCAATCACGAGATGATGAACTGCCTCGGAGACTATCGCTACGTCACGAAGGAAGATATCGCGTGCGTCGACTGTCTTTCGCTCTCAGCTTCTTCCATTCGCTCGCTTTCCAGCTTCCTACAACGATGAGACCCTCCTTTGAGGAGGAAGTGTCATGCTGACCGTCAATGCACCCGCGCCACAGCTCCTTCGGCGGCGAGCGGAACCGCCGCGACGCTTTCTTGCACGGCTGGATTGGGCAAGAGTTCCGCGCCAACTACAGCATCACGGCGCGCGTACCTTACCTCATCGAAGACTATCCTACCTCCCTCGAGCCACCCGTTCTTCCCGCAACTCCATCTGGCGCCTCCGACCGCCGCTTCATTGCAGACCCCACCTTCGCTGCTGGCTCTTCGCCAGCTTCCGACCCGCTTCGACGCAGCGCCATCTCGTTCGTTCACGGTGGCATCACGCCCGAATACCTTGCCTCCCTCTCCTCCGATTCGCCCATAAGCGACATTAACCGCATCGGTCACTCGATCCTCCAGTCCCTCCTCTCCGTTCCAGGTGGCGTGCCCCTCGGGCTACCAAGGACGGCAAGTCCCGAGCAGAAGGAGTTCTGGAGCGAGAGAGGGCCGATGTGGAACCGGGATTGGGCGCTTGAGGAAGAGGACGAGATCTGCGAGAGGGTCGAGAAGGCGCTTGAGATGCTCAACGTTAGAAGGATGGTGGTGCGTAAAGCGCTTTCACCGCTTCGGAGCATGACCTCACGCTCGAACTCCTTGCAGATGGGTCACACACCTCAGTTCGAAGGCATCCTCAGCCGCTGCGACGGCAAGATCCTCCTCATCGACACAGGCGCATCCTTATGCTTACTCTACCACATCTAACGAGCGATCTGACTGTCTCCGCGCCTCGCAGGTATCTCTCGCGCGTATGGCGGCGCTCACTCCTCCCTCTCCCTGACCTACACTCTCACGCCTGCCTCCGCCTTGACCGTCTCCGACGCGCTCTCGCTCGGTCTGGTCGATCTTCAGGACGCAGACCCGGAAACGACACTCAAGAGCGACAAGATGAGTCGGACTTGGGTCGAGAAGGAGGTTGTCGAGGCGTTGTACACCGCTGGTCGGGCGACAGAAGTGCTGGACGAGCGCGAGCGGGTAGTCAAGATCCCCTAGACGTCGCATCGCCTGTACTTCCCGCTGTAACACTTTGCATTATCCCTCAACTCGACCTCTCGAGAGAGACGCACCGCCTCCTCGCCCAAGCTCATTCTCTCGCTCTCTCTGTTTTGCTCGTTAACGTGCTTGTGCCACTTGTGCTGTCTCTGGTATGCCAGGCAAGAAGCGACCCGCCTCGGCCAAGCCCCCCGCGCCGTCGAAGCGACAGAAGGGAGGCGCGTCTTCTTCATCGAAGAAGGGAGGCAAGGGCGCGACTACGCCAGGAACGGGCGCGCCAAAGAAGGAACGGGAACGGAGCGCAAAGGCGGCTGCCAAGAAGGACAGGAAGGGCAAGGGACCCGCTTACATCCCTATCCCGGCAAACGGCGCGAAGGAGGTTGGGCGAGGAGAGGGTGCCGATGACGGCGAGGAAGGCAGCGAGGCGGATGACGAAGACGTCTTTCAGACCGACGACGAGGGAATGATGGTTGACGAGGAGCTCGGCGAGGGACTGGACGGTGCAGACTTCCTCACGAAGCTCGACAGGAAGGGCATGTCGGCGTGAGTTCCCTCTTCTCCCTCTTTTCAGGCTTTCTTTCATGTACTGACTGCTCGTACAGCTCTCGACCCACGCTTGCCGAAGCCTACCGTCAGGAAAAAGGCTCTCTCCCCACGACTTCCCGCAAGTCTGCCTTCTCGCACATCAAGGTCGAACCGGCAGGCCCGACCAAGTCCGAGTTGAAGGCTGCCAAGAAGCGCGACATCGAGCGCAAGAAGCGCATCAAGGCGGGAGAAGCGGCGAGTGCTGACGAGGATGAGGTGTTCGACCGTGCGGACGAGGACGAGGATGTCCCTAGAAAGGGCAAGGGTGGGAAGGACCATCCCGAGGGCGAACTTGTTGACGACCTCGAGTCAGACGACTTTGCGTTCGGCAGCGGCGACGACGACCTCGACAACTTGAGTACGATGGATGAGTTGAGCGACGGGCCCGAAATCGACACGGGCGACTCCTTCGACGACTCGGACCTCGGGAGCGAGGACGAGGACGAGGATGGGCTGTGGTCGACGGACGAGGGCGAGAAGGAGGATGAGGGCAGCGATGTCGCATTCGACTCGAACGAGGAGCTCAGCGGCGAACCTGAAGAGTCGGCTGAGGATGAAGACTCTGAACAGGACGACTCGTTCGCTGGCTTCGACTCGGCGTCGGACGTGGACGAGCGACCCCTCAAGAAGGCGAAGAAGCGCGCCGCGTCCGAAGACGCCGACGACCTCGAGGTGCGGTATGAGGCATCTCGTCCGCTCAAGAAGGCGAAGCAACCAAAGGCTTTGCCGACCAAGCTCCCCATCATCGAGAACGGCAAGGTCGTCCGGTCAGGCGAGGTGCTCGAGGGCGCTCAGGCGGCCGAATCGGACGAGGAGGAGGTCGAGGAAAAGAAGCCGCGCAAGATGCAGGAGTACAAGAGCGACCCGCTCGGCCAACGATTCGGACGACCGGCTGTCCGGCAGCTTCTCGAGATCAGGAACAAGAAGGAACGGATACAGTGTGCGAAGGAGGAGATTGCAGACCTCGGTCGGGAAGCGGCAGGAACTGGCGAGGGCGAAGGAGGCGTGCGCTCGCGAACTTCGCTGTTGAATGATAGCGTACTGACCCTGCCTGCTCGCAGCTCAACCTCCTCAAGCGTCTTCTCTCGCTGTGCGGGCAGAAATTCTTCTCCTCGTCCTCCGCTCGAAGCGCCGGCGAGAAGCCGATCAACGTCGACCGCGAGATCCGCATCATGGCCATGGTTAGCTTGCTCGCCGTCTTCACCGACGTCATCCCGTGAGTCACACTCGCTCCGACTCCCAGTTGCAGCAGCAGCTCACATCCCTCGTCCCCAGGGGCTACCGCATCCGCGAGCTCTCCGAGGCGGAGAAGGAGGTGCAGGTCAGCCAGATCGTCGCTCGCCAACGCGAGTGGGAGCACGGTCTCGTCGCGACGTACAAAAAATTCCTCGAGATTTGCGAGGGCGAGGTCACCGAGAACACGCCCGTCGCTCCCGCCGCCCTGCACTGTCTGTGCACGCTCGTCCGCGAGAAACCCGACTTCAACTTTGCCGTCAATATCATGGACGTTGTTGTCAAGCGACTCGGCCGGAAGGGCTGGGACGAGGGCCACCAGATCTGCCTCGACGCCGTCATCTATCTCTTCCAGAACGATACGACCACGGTTGCATTCAACTCTCTTCACCTCGTCCGCCTCATCTCCCGCCTTGTCCGCGCCCGCTCCTTCGCCGTCCGACCTGAAGTCATCTCGGCCCTCCTCAACCTCCGACTGAAAGACGAGCTGGGAGGTGGTCGTGTGCGCGCCTCAGCGGATGCTGTCTACCGCGAGCGGGAGGGGAAGAACGGTGTTGTGCGGTGGAACAAGGAGAAGAATCACAAGGGTCGCAAGGGCGGCAAGGCGAAGGAGGCGATGGCGAAGAAGGGTTCGAAGAAGGCTCGACAGGCCCGCAAGGAGCAGGAGGCTGTCGAGAAGGAGATGCGCGAGGCCGAAGGCGTCATCAACCAAGAGGAGCGCGAGCGGAATCAGACAGAGACGCTCAAGCTGCTTTTCGCGCTCTACTTCCGCGTCGTCAAGCTCGACTACCGCAGCCCGCTCCTTCCCGCGGCCCTCGAAGGTCTCGCCCGCTTCGCCCACCTCGTCAATATCGACTTCTTCCGCGACTTGCTTGAAGTCCTCAAGGGCCTTGTGTACCGCGGGACGGACGAGGGCGACAGCGACGAGGAGGTTGACGAGGTTGCGGATGACTCGATCGATGTCAAGCGCAACGACATGCGCGAGAAGCTTCTTTGCATTGTCACCGCCTTTGAGCTTCTCCAGGGGCAAGGTGCGTCGCTGAGCTCTCTCTCGCCCATCACGTCCTGACAACTCGTCTCCCGCAGGCGAAGCGCTCGTCATCGACCTCGGCGACTTTGTCTCTGCGCTCTACTCCCTCATCCTCCCACTCTCACTCTCGCCCACGATGGAAGAAGCGCCATATCTCGCTCAGAACGACATGACGCTCTCTCATCGGCAGACGCACAAGCTCGTCCAGACCGAAGCCGATCTTCTCTTTCGCGCACTCTCCGCGATCTTCCTCATCCCGCGCTCCCTCCCTTCCCCCGTCCGCACGCTCGCCTTCTCGAAGCGCCTCCTCTCCGCTTCGCTTCACTGGCCTCCATCAACCCAACTCCGCACCCTCTCCTTCCTCCGCTCGCTCCTCATCCGCGAACCCAAACTCGAGGCGATGCTCGAGACGACCGATCGACGGGTTGATGGACGGTGGAAGGGACATGTCGATGAGCCTGAACGCGCAGAGCCGGAGAGTACGTGTTGGTACGAGGCGAGCGTGTTCTTGCGCCAGCACCCCGACCCGGCGGTCAGGCAGGAGGCGAAGAAGTTGGTCAACTGGCAGAGGGAGTAGTCGTGTCCTCTCATCCGCATTTGAAGCCTTTTACAACACCCCAAGCTTGCCTGGGCGAGACTCTACAGCTTGCTCTTTCCCTCCTTGATGCCATACACGACCTCCCTCTCCCTCCTCATCTCCCACTCCCTCTCCTCCCCCTTCATCCCCACCACTTGCCTAACCCTCCTCTCTACCTCCCTCGCCCCTCCGTCCTCGACCCACCGCTTCACAACCCAGTTATCCATCTCGGCTTCCTCGGGCTTTTGCGAGGCAGACCAGGAGGCTTGTTCGATTAGGTGTAAGGAGGAGGCGAGGTAGCCGATTAGGAAGAGTACAGGGCGCGGGAGGCGGAGGTCGAGATTGGGTGTAAGGAGGGTGGGGATGGAGAGGGCGAGGAGGTCGAGGCGGGATCTGAGGGTTGCAAAGCATGACGAGAGGGAGGGGAGAGAGGTAGAGGCGGAAGACAGGACCTGGTGCGCCCACTACGGAGGGAATGAAGCGGGTCAGCAAAAGGGAACCTACACCGGCGGACAGCGCAGTGACTCACGGTGACAAACTCCTTGATGGCGTTGCCCTGGGTCTGCGCTGCCACGCGGACGACGTCAAGCGCGAGGATGCTCGTCGTTCTGAATTCCGTCGCGATCGCGAAGGTCAGGTTTCAACTCGACTTCCACCCCGTGGACGCTCGCGACGCACCCTTCCCAGATACGCTCGACATTGGCATCTGCAATGAGTCTGCGACGCCGGGGCGTAAGCATGAGAGTCGAGAGTCGGGGAGAAACAACGATCCTCGAAGCGCACCTCGCAAACTGATTCTCGATCATGTACCCCTGCCCTCCCAATCCCTCCATCAACCTCGGCAACTCGCTCGTGGTCAACTCCGCCGCAAATGCCTTCACCACGGGCGTCAGCAGCCTCAACCTGGCTTTCTCTCCGTCACTCGCCTTTCCCACTTCGCCTCTCCCCAACAACCCGATCGTCCCAAACGCGAGGTGCAAGACCGCGCGATGGACGATCTCGGACTGTGCGATCGCGCTCGTGTGCATAGCGTTGGAGCAAAGGAGGGACGATACGTCTCCTGCGATGTGGCGGACTGAGGCGAAGGCTTTGACGAGTTGTAGAGCGCGCGTGAGGGACGAGAGACACGAGATGGATGAGTGCAGACGAGTGATGTTCAGCACCGAGGAAATGGTCTTGACGCCCGCGTTGAGCGGGCCGACGAGTTCGCCGACCGCGCCTTCGATTGAGAGTTCGGCGGTTGGGAGGGCCTGTAGAGTTATCTCTGTGTCAGCCAGCATCTCGAGGAGGAGCGCACGAGTGTTCACCTTTGTCCCAAACTTCTTCTTGAGGCGATGCACATACACGCCATTCGTCCTCCCCTCCTTGTCCCTCAACTTAATCAGAAACAGACTCAAACCCCTACTGCCCTTCCCGCCCGTCCTCGCAAGCGCAAGCGCAACATCCCCATCTGTCGCACTGCTGAACCACTTGAACCCGTCGAGGACGAACTTGTCCCCCGGTTTGGGGGAAGAGTTGGAGGAGGAGGAGAGAGGGCGCGCGGTCGTTTCGGTCAGGGAGACGTCGGATCCGCCTGGACGTTCGGTCATCCATTGCCCGGCCGTCCACGCTTTGGTGGGGTCGCGGCTGCACGTACAGGCTCAGCTGGAACGAGATCGAGAGAGAGAGGAGGCGCCCGAGACGCACCTGCAGAGCAGGGGGATGTACTCGCGCTTCTGATGCTCGGTACCGACGAGTTCGAGCACTCGTGCGCACCCGTCTGTCATCGAGAGAGGACATCCGACGTCTGCGCGCGAGAGAGGCGCGAAGGTCAGGAAAACGAGGCTTCGCAAGGAAAGCTGTTCTGACGCACAGAGGCCGTCCGGGGCGAAGAGGTAGCTCTGCTCGACGTTCCCGTGTCAGCGACGTCGCCAATTGGGGCCTTAGAACGTCGAGCGCACCTTTGCAAACACCCTCGTCCTGCTGAACTCTGCCTCGTCGCGCTCGAACGCAATCCCTACGAGTCCCTCCTCTGCTGCGATCCCCTTCAGGCGCTGCCACGACGTTGACGTGTGCAGCTTGTCGACTCGCTGGCCCCATTGGTCAAACTGGGTCATTGATGGCTCGACGGAGGAGGGGAGGGTGTCGGCGACAGAGGCTAGCTCGCGAATGGCTGCGTCGGGGGTCGTCGGATCAGTTTGTCAGGGAGCCCTGCATCCCGCGGACACGGACTCACGCCCTGCGATGCGCCTCTCGAACTGTCGGAGTTCGTCGTCGACCTTGCCGTGGATCGGGCGGGGCAGTGTGCGCTCGAGGAGGGACTGCAACGCATGGTCGCACGTGTACGGCAGAGGGAGGGTAACAGGGGTCTGCTGGAACCCTTGCTCGACCTTCATGGCGCCGTGCGTCCGAGTTGCGTTCGCTCTCGTCTCGCGTTCACGGGGAAAAGCGCTTTTGTTGCGGGGCTTTGAATACGATTACGGCTGACTAGTCATGCGCTGTAATGCGCTGATTAGGGTGCAGGCCATCTCGATCGCTTCTCGGCCCTCGGAGCTTGCGTCCCATGCGGCCTCCTTTCCTTTCGTGCGATCCACGACTTTGCTCTCGACGGCGCACCTTTCTCGTCGACCTGAGAGAGAGCGAGCCAGACTGCGAGTCGACGCTCACTGCGACCTCGTCGACCCTCTCACGGCGACTGGCTCAACCCCCCGCCCAGCTCTCTCGCGCGCTCACCAAAGCAACTCGTAAGCGACGCGGCATCTGTATCGCTCATCGCCCATGCCCGCAGACCGCATCACGACTTCGTTCTCAGAGGCACAGAGACTCGGATTGCCGCTGTCGTCTCACGGACCACGGCACGCTCCGAGCATCGCTAGGGGAAACGTGAGTCCCGCTCGCTCGCCTCGAGCTGATAACACACGTGCTGGCGTGGCACACCGCGATAAGCTCGCTTGGGCCAAGATCGAGCGTCGTTAGGATTCTCGATGCACAGTCACTCACACCTCGTTGCAGGCCTGCGGGACGTGCAGGAAACGGAAACTCAAGTGCGATGGTGTCAAACCGCTCTGTGGCTCGTGCCGAAAGTCGGCGATCGTGCACGGCGAGGACCCTGATCGCTGCCTCCCTTGCGAGTACCCCGACCCGAACGCGCCTAAGAAGAAGCGCGCGTCGCCGGGGTCCAAAGTTGCGGCGCTCGAGGACACGATCGGTGCGAACGAAGACTTCGCTCGTCTCGTCCGCTTCCTGCGACTGAAGATGCTCCTCCATCGCAGCCCACCTCAAAGCGATGCTTGCAAAAGCCGGCATCGACCCGGAGAACGGCGGAAGCAGCTCTGAATCGTCGCCCGCCCCTCAGCCTTTCCCTCAGTACAGCACTTTGTCAGCAACCACGTCCAGCAGCGTCGCGCCAGCCAACCTCGCCCTGCCCAACTTTGGCTTCACGTCGCCGCAGACCTACCCGATGACCTCAACTGGCGCGACTTCCCTCCCCGACCCACTCATGTCGCAGCCCGCCTTCAGCCTCCCTCCGACGCTCGACACGAACTCGTTCGCCGACGCAACAACGACGACGACTACGACAAGTCACGGCTTCAACTTCCAGTCGTCGAGCATGCGAGACCTCCCTCTGCCTCCACAAGCGCAAGCGGCACACCAACAGCCCAGTCCGCCCTTCACGACGAGCAGCTCCACAAACGACGCGACACCGCCCCTCACGCCCCCCTCTCCCTTCTTCTACGAGCTCTTCTACCCAGGCTGGCCGAAGACCCTCCCTTCACCCGACCTCACCACCCGCCTGACCGAGATCTACTTTTCGAAACCGCACATTTGTCAGGATATGATCAACCCGTCCAAGTTCCGCGCCGACATGCTACTCCCCCCTACCGCGTTTGGGTTCCCGCATCTCTCGCTTCTGCATGCCATGTGCGCGCTCGCGGCAAAGATGGTGTCGCCGGATTACTTCGCGGCGGAAGAGTTCTACTGGGTTGGGTATAGCAGTCCGAGCGACTACCATTTCGCCAAAGCCAAGGTGCGTCCGCGCGTTCTCTGCAGTCGGCGAGTGAAGCTTGACCGGCGAGACTTGTGCAGACCGCTCTCGACTCTGCGATCGACAAAGGCGCCAAGTTCCTCCGCATCGCGCAGGCTTCGGTGCTCCTCACCTACTTCTGCTACACCGAACTCAAGTTCGTGCGTCTATCCCGCCCTCGCCTTCTCTCTCCCGCCTCGCTGATCTCGCGTCTCGCAGGCCGACCTCTGGCTCATGGTCGGCAACGCGACGCGCATCTGCACTCCCCTCGGGTTGAACCACCTCCGCGCGGCATCGGACGAACCAGCCCAACCAGCGCACAACAAGGGCTACCTCATCCAGGGCACGGACGACCAGGAGGAACTGTATGAGCGCGCGATGGTTTTCTACAATGCGTTGATGGCGGATAGGTTTTCATCGGCTTCGACTGGGTGGGCGACGAGTATCGATGAGGGTGAGTCATGTCGACGCTTGTTGAGAGACGCAAACTGACAATCCAGCGGAGCAGAGGATTACACGACGCCGATTCCTTCGCTTGCTCGTCGTCAGCCCGTGCGTCTCGCTTCCCGCGACGACGTAAACGCGCCGGACTGACCCTGTTGCTACGGCAGACCTCACCCCTCGAGCTGAGCGCCCTCTCGCCGCGCAACCCAAACTTCTGGATCGCCCACCCTCCTCACCTTGTCGGCCCGCTCCAGCTCTTCCTCAAAGCCATCATACTCCTCGGGAAAGCCGTCCAGTTCACGCAGCGCGCGCCACACGTCCTTCGTTCGGCGGCCGAGGCGATGTCGCTCAACGACCCGATCAAGGACGTTCGCTCGACGTGAGTTCCGTTCCCTCGTTCCCTGGCGTCCTCCGTCCGGCAGAGCTGATGGGAGGAGAGCGTACGCAGCGACGCCTTCAAGCGCATCGACGCCATGATCGCGACCTTCCTCGCCTCTATTCCTCGCGAGTACCAATTCACGCACCGCCAAACGCCCGGCGTTACACCTAACGTCTTGACCGAGACGCGCCTGTGCCTCACGCATGCCATAAGCCACAATGCGATCATCTTGCTGCACGAGCCATGGGTGAATTCGGCCGGCGATCAGGACGAGAGTATGAGAAAGTGCTTGACGAGCGCGAACGAGATCCTCAACACGATCTTTGTCATCATCGGTGCGTTCGCCGACTCACTCGGGTGGGGGAGTCGCTGGCTGACGAAACCCTGGCATTGCAGGCACGTCGTACGAGGTCTCGCGCCTCTCGCCGTTCATCAACTTCTGCTGGGCTGTCGCCGGACGTGTGTTGTCTTCCGATGCTCCTCCTTCTCTACCAATGACAGTGAATGACTGACGCTGCGATCGCCCCCAGGCACCTTCGTCCGCAAGCTCGGCATGCTCATGATCCAGAACATCCTGCAGGGCCAGGAGGAGATGAAGAGCAACGTTCAGACGATCCTCGCCGTCCTTCGGGCTCACAAGACTCCTCTCGGCGGTGCGTTCGCGCCCTCGTTTGCCTAAAACGATCACGGTCACGCTGACGCTTCTCATGTGTTCAAAGACATGTCGGCCTTGCAGCTCGAGTTCCTCCTCGAGAACCCACTTCGCACGCTCCCCCAGCCGCTCCTCGCGCTCGTCGACCTGTCGTTGCACCCCATGCCGACCAACGTTCCCGACTGCACGTTGTTCATCGAGCTCGGCGCCGAGTCGAGCTGCCATGTCGAGCCGAACGAGGACCACGTGCCGCTCTCTCCGAGCGCCACCTCGGCGTCGACGCCGATCAGGGTCGACAGCGTCGTCGTAGAGCTCTTGCGTGGCAACGGCGCCTTCTCGGCCAAGTCGACCGCGTCGATGGCGATGGAGATGGACGCCTTTGCCGCCTCTGCTGACGGCAAGTCCATCGACGCCTCGAAGAGTGGCGAAGGGTGGTACGCCAAGGCTGACCTCGGCGCCATCGAGGCGTTACTCGAGGAGCAGGGCGTCTGAATCGCTCGAAAACCCATCCCTGTTTCTGCGCTCGCTACCGGCTTTCTCTCTCTCTCCACTCCTCCGCCTCTTCGTCGTTGTTGTGTATGACTGTGTCCGTTTGCGCGTCTCTCCCTCGTTTGTACAGAGTTGTACCGCTTCACCTTGGTTGTTGTCGCCGGGCGAGGTGCGAGAGACGGGAAACGACTACGCCGCTTGCTTTAACTAGCTTATCTCTTCAGCGCGGCGCAGTACGGCACCTCGCGAGAGCGTCTCACAATGGTTTGACGAGTGCGAGGTTGTCGTCGCTGGGAGAGAGGCTGACAGCTCTTTGTGACACCACGACCACCGGGTGCGCTTGCCGGACTGACTCCGTTTACCGTGAGCATTCAGAGACTGACAACAACCTGCCCACGGATCCTGCCGACCCGCAACCTGATTCGACTCTCTCACCCACACTCGCCTCGACCTCATGTGTCCCGACTCGACGACACCCGCTCCAGGTGCGTGCAGAACGTGTCCAAGAGACCGGCAGATTCTTACTGACTCGCTTGCACTCACCGCGAATTCGCCCCGTCCCGCCACCATCCTCCCAACCCAGCCTCAGCCATGTTCCGCACCGCTCTCCGCACCGTCGCACCCCGCGCCCTCCCGCGCGTCCAGGCGCCCGTCGCCCGGTCCTTCCTCACCTCTTCCATCCGCGCCAGCGAGCACCACGAGCCCATCATCCAGGGTGCGTGGCCCGTCGCTGGCTCGGCTCTCCCCTGCCTTCGCGACAACCCGCTGGACTTCGACTCGCGGGGAGCGCCGCAGGCGGAGAGGCGCCCAAGCTGACGGGATTTGTGCGATTTGCAGGCGAGGGCGGAAAGGCCGGTGAGGTCCCGACCGACTTGCAGCAGGCGACCGGTCTCGAGCGTTTCGAGCTCCTCCACAAGCTGCAGGGCGAGGAGGCCTTCTCGATGGAGCCTCTCGACGCTTCCCGCTACGGCACCCTCAAGGAGCCCGTCATGGTCTTCTCCCTCGTGCGTCGCGGGCTCTGCTGTGCGGCGAGGATTGGCCGAGGCTGACTTGCGGTCAACCCACTTGCGTTCCTCATCGCAGGACCACGAGCGCATTGTCGGCTGTGAGTGTCGCTGACAAAATCTGCAATCTGGGCGACCGAGGCGAGAGGACGCGAGTCCAATTGGGTCGACGCTCGCTGACACCTCATCTTCGCGATTTCCACAGGCACCGGTATCCCCGCCGACAGCCACGAGTTCGTCCGCCCTCTCGCATCCCCCATTCTTTCTCTGACGCGCACCTTAACTCTGCAGCACCGTCCACATGGTCGTCCCCGACTCGAAGCCCGTCCGCTGCCCCGAGTGCGGCTGCGCGTACAAGGTCGACTACCAGGGAGCGGAGGACTCGCACGACCACCACCACTAAGCGGTCGTTCGGCGAGAGTTGTGCGATGCGGTTGAGTGGTGGTGAGTAGGAATCCACTCGTACTTTTTCAGCCAGCTCGAGCTGACCGACTGCTGTGCAGGACAGTTTGTCCAGTCCCCTTTGTCGAGTCGCAAGCAAGAAGTGTGTTAGAAGTAGGCTATCAGGATGTTGGTCGGCGGGTGGTGTCGGGTTTGAGCGGATCCGAAAACGTCGTCTTGCTGCACGCCGCAACGGGGGTTTCTTTTGCTCTTCCCTCCCGCATGCGCGAGAGACGGTCTCGGCGGTAGTCTGCGACGCTCGCGCTAGCCGGTAACGCCCTTTTCCCCCCACTCGAGGCACGCTGTCTCTCGATCTCCGTCATGAGCATTTGACAAGATTGCTTGCTTGTGAAATCCTCCCGCCTCCTCTCTCGCTACACCTCTTGCCTGTCGCTCATCACGCCGCCACCGGTCCCAATTCACCAACCAGCACACACTGCACGACCTCTCCCTGCTTCCTCTCCGCATCCCCCTCCTTGCTCGCCGGCAACTCCAACAGCCCATTCGCGCCTGCAAGACTAACAGTCCGGCTCGAGCGCTGACCGCCGGTCGAGAACGCTTTGAGGCCGGATGCAGTTGGGCGGATTTGGACGCGGTGGTATTCTGGACGGGGGTCGAGCGGGACTGTCGAGGTGAGCTGGACACCGAAAAGTCAGCGCCGATCAGAGAAGGAATGTAGAAAACGAAACAAACTGTGACGGGAACGCGAGGCAGTTCCCACTCGTCCTCCCTCCTGCCCTCCATCTTGCGCAACGACGGCAGGACGAAGAGGAAGAACGTTACGAGCGCCGAAGCGGGGTTGCCGGGGAGCGCGAAGACGAGGGTCGGGTCGCGAGAGGGCGCCATTGGATGTGCAGGAAGGGTTGCGAAAGTTGTAGGTTTGCTGCGGGCAAAGAGGCGTCAGGGTGTCTTTCCAGCGAATGGGAGAGAGAAGACGCACCCGGGCTTCATCGCAACTCTACCGAAGTGAACCGTCCCGCCCAGCTCGCTCTCGATACACGGCTTGAGCAAGTCGCCAACGCCCATACTCGTCCCACCAGTTGTGACGATCACATCCGCCTGCTCCGCCCCGCGCTTCAGCTTGGTCTTCGTTTCCTCCATCGTGTCGCCGCAAATGCCGAGGTTGACGACATTGAAGTGCAGGTTCTCAAGGACCGAGATCAGCGAGATACGGTTCGAGTCGGGGATCCCGTGGAAGTTGGCTGAGCCGGCGGAGGTTGAGGAAGGAGTCGAGGTGTCCTGCAGGTCGCGCAGCTCGTTGCCGGTCGAGAGGATGGCGACGGTCGGGCGACGGTATACTTGAGCCTGCGGAGTGCGAGGTGAGCGAAAGCGTGAAGGGTGGTCGAAGTCGGCAAACGCACCGATCGTTTGCAGACGAAAGCAAGCGTTCCCAGCTCTCCTCCGACGCTGCTGATCACATCTCCCTCGCTCAGCACCTTTTCGCCCGTCCTAACATCGCTTCCTTCCCGCCTGACATTCTCGCCCTTCTCGACCTGTGCGAGGAAGCGAACTTCGTTCTCCTCGCCGGTAACATCGTCGCGCGAGACGACCTCGGTGTCTTCAACCATGACGCAGGCGTCGAGGCCGGGAGGAACGGGCGCCCCGGTGTTAATGCGGTAGACGGTCCCTTCGGGCAGCGGCGATGTCGGGAAGCTGGTGACGACCCTGTACACTCCCGGCGGGGATGCTGCTGCAACGCAGGCGTAGCCATCGATGTTGGTAGAGGGAGAGCTGGGAACGTTGATGCTGGAGAAGACGTCGTCTGCGAGGACATGCCCCACGAGGGAGGGCTCGACCGTGAGCGTCTGGACCGGCGAGAGGGGCGTGTGCTGGAAGATGAGCGAGAGGGCGTCGCGGACGGAGACGAGCGGCCAGGGCGACTTGCGTTGTCGAGATGCGACTGTGCGAAGGCGTCAGTTAGGATGGGGTCAGGAAAAGGTCAACTGGCATGCCAGCGTGACGCACCTGCCGAGGAGGGATCTTGCGACATCAGGCTGCGCGGATGAGGAGCATGGTGGCCGTGGTGGCCGTGCTCGTGCGAGTTGCCGTGATGCGAGTGTGCGTGAGCATGTACATGCGAGTGTGCGGCGGGTTCTGCCTGCTCGTGTCGATGCTTGTGCTGCGTCACGGCCTCCTGCATGCCTTTCATGCCGTCCTCTCCCCTCTGCAAGCGCTCATGCACGGCAGTCGTTCGACTTCTCGCGCCTCCCGCCAACTCGAGCGCGTGAGGCAGGACCTTCAGGAGGCACTCGAGGTTCTCCTTCGCCGCCTTCGGGCTGCCGGGCAGAGTGACGATGATGGAACCGGTCCCGTCGCCTGAGGGAGAATGGGCGATTCCAGCGATTGGGCGAGAGAGGGCGGCGAGAGGAGTAATGGCGAGGGAAGAGGTGAGCATGGCGACGACGAGGCCGGGCGCGGGTCTGTCGATGAGAGGTGCAACAGCCTGCGAGGGATCAGCAGTCAGGAAGAGGAAAGAAGCGGGAGCGGCAGGAGGCAAAGGGGGCGCACCTCTGGAGTGCGGTCGCGAGTGCCCATGCCTGTCCCCCCAGACGTCAAGATCAGGTCGATGCCCATGTGCACCCATGTCCTGACGTTCTCGACAATGTCGGCCGTCTCGTCGGGCACGATTGCCTGGGCAACGACTCGATAGGCATCGTGCGGCTGCGAGTCGAGGATATCGTGGAGGAGCGGGAGAGAGCGGTCGGACGAGGGGACGGCAGCAGCAGTGTCAGACACGCAGAGCAGCGCCACGGAAACTGCGCACAAAGCGAAGTCAGCCAGTTCGAGGCAAGTGGGGAGGGCTCGAAGGAGAGGGGACTCACAGGTCATCGTGGGAGGAGGGGCGGAAATCGCAGCTGCGTGTAGCTCAAGTTCAGGTTTATCAGGAGCTGCTTCGCCCAGCGCAACGCCAAGCGAGGCAAGCTAGCGCAGGGGAGAAGGACGCAGGAGAGTGGTCGACGAAAGCGAGCATTGCAGTCGCCAGTGTCTGCGACGAGGCGTAGCAGCGTATAGCGAGAGCCCCGAGGGGTTCAGGATACTGGGAAGCGGCAACAGTGCGGGAGCGAAGACAGCCCTCAAACTGCTCCTCTTCGAGGATGCGACGGGGATGACATTGCTGCGCCTCTACAGCACCCGGGAAAGTCAAGTCTAGAAGAGGAAGCGAGATCAGGGCGTGCAGCGGCCGGTCCACCTGCGCATGACGCCGGAGAGGTTAGCAAGCCTGCAAGTTCGGGCAAGGCGGCGGATCACGCACCGAGGGTAGAGCGAGCACTCGCGGACGGTGTACCGGTTAAGTAGCCAGGCGAGGAGGCGTTCGAGGCCGAGACCGTAGCCACCGTGAGGCGAGGTCCCGTACTTGCGCTGGTCGGTGAACCAGTAGCTGCGGGCGAAGGCTCGTCAGCTTGGTCTCCGTGAAAAAGCGGAGGTCTGCACGCACTAGGGCTCCGGGTCGATGCCCTCGCGTTCGTACGCCGCCAGGAGCTCGTCGAGGTCGCTGATACGCATCGAACCGCCGACAATCTCGCCGACGTTCGGCATCAGGAGGTCGACAGACTCGGTGTACTCCTCGTCGCCGGGGACGCGGCTCATGTAGAAAGATTTCTATGTGGGATGAATGGTCAGCCAGGAGGCGTTTGACTTAGAGCGAAAGCAAGCGCACGATGTCCTTAGGGAAGTTGATCAGGAAGATGGGCCGGCCAATCGTGTCGGTCATCTTGCGCTCAGCAGCCTCGGCGATGTCGTCGCCAACGACGTGCGGGCCCTCGACGCCGTTGTCGTCCGGGCGGGTGATGTTGTGATCGTTGAGCCACTTGATCGCGTCGCGGTAGTCCATCCGCATGAACGGTCGCGAGGGCGGCTCGAACTTGCCCTTGCCGGCCCACAGGTGGTCGATCAGCTCCTTGATCTTGGGGTCAGCGAGGACGCGGTCGATGGTTTGGCAGATCTGGAAGAGCGGTCTGTCAGCGAACCGGATGAACATCATTCTGAGCGAACAGCGAACGCACCAGCTCCTCAATGTGCTCGAGGAGGTCCTTAAAGGTGAGGAAGGCGAGCTCTGCCTCGACGTGCGTGTACTCGGAGAGATGGCGGCGGGTGTGACTCTTCTCGGCACGGAAAGACTCCTGGACACAGAAGACGTCTCCGAGCGAGGGCAAGCAGGTCTCGAGGTAGAGCTGCGAGCTCTGCGTGAGGTAGGCCTGCTCGCCGTAGTAGTCGAACGCGAAGAGTGTCGCACCGCCCTCGACTTGCGTCTGGACCATGCAGGGAGGGGTGACCTCGAGGAGGCCAAGGTTGGCGTAGGACTGGCGGAAGGACTGGAGGAGGGCGGCGCGGACCTTGAGAATTGCAGAAGCGTTCTCGCCACGGATGACGAGGTGACGAGCGTCGGCGAGTTGCGAAGGGTCGGCGTCCTGCGAAAAGCGTGGTCAGCTCATGCGCCAGCGACACCTTGGCTACGACAAGCGCACCTCGTTGACCTGGTTGAGGAAGGCGTCGTCACCGCCCGGAGCCTTGCCGACGACGGCGAACCAGTCGGCCGTCAACTCGTGGTTTTCGGGCGCAGTCTTGCCCTCCGGGAGCTGGTTGATTACCCCGGTGATTTGGATAGTCGACTCGAGGGTGAGGGTGAGCGCATCGTAGGTTTGCGACTGTAGAGGCGGTCCATCAGCGCAAGAAAGGAGAGTAGATAGAAACGAAACGCACCAGGCGACCCGACAGCACACACTGAAGGTAGCCGCTGCCGTCACGGAGGATGACAAATGTCATGCCGCCCTGCTGCCTCAACCGGTGGACCCATCCGAACACGCGAACCCGCTTGCCGCGCTGCTCAGTCGCCTGGCGGATCTTGATCCTCGTCGCCTCGGTTGTTGGCTCCTCGAGAACGATTGCCTTTGCCTCCTCCAGCTTCTTTGCTTCGGCAGCCCGGCGAGCCTCGCCCTCCGCCTCCTCGCGCTTGCGCAACTCCTCCTGCTTCGCGAGCTTGTTCTTATGGGTCTGGAGGAGCTTGACCGCCTTCTTCTTTGCCGATGCCGTCGCCACAGCCCAGGAGCCCTCAACTTGTCCCTCGGTAGGCGCCTGGCGAACGTGCACGTTGATTGCGTCGCTTGAGCGAGCGATGTAGGCGCCGACCACCGTCTTGAACGGCTTCGCCTGCGAACCGTCTCCGTCCTTGTCGTCTCCAATAGCCTCGTCGACGTACACAGCGTCTGCTGTGGAACAAGTGAGCTGGTCAGCCAGCCAACCAGACGCCGCAAGCGAGCAGTGTCGCCCCTCGACCTCCTCGAGGAGATGAAAGAAAGCGGGACTTGCCTGCGGGCGCACCGAGCGAGAGCGCAGAAGTCGCGGCCTCGAGGGCCTGCGCAACCTGCTCTTGAGCCTTTCCGATCATGCCAGCCATGGTCCAGCAGCGGCGAGAAGAGCGGCAGCGTGCGGTTGAGCAAGAGAGTCAATCAGGAGGAGGGTAAGTCTCGTATGCGTACGAGAGGGCAGTCTGACCGCGTCAACCCCTGCGTGTAGGCGCTTGAAAGGCTATCAAGCGGCGCAGGCCAGCATGAAAAGCTGTTCAACGAAGTCCCAGCGAACCGAGCCAGGGACAGGACTGAGTGCGAACGGAACGAATGGGCGATGCGAATGCAGGTAAAGCTTTAACAAGCTATCAAAGGAGTGAACGAGGGGCAAGCGGAAGAGATGGCGCGGACGAAACCGCCAGTTGTCAGAGGGTATCGAAGAGAAGAAGGGCGAAGTGGTCGTGAAAGTCGAAAAGGCGGGCGAGGCAATGTGCGTAGGACGAGACCGAGCGCAAGGCTGTCTCGTAGGGTGGCGAGTAGGCGACAAGTGGTCGACTTAGCCGGCCTTGAAGAGGAGCTGCCAAGGAAAAGCGAGTTAGCGATAACTTCGGGGGCACCCATCAGCGCGGGGCTTACAATGGCGATGTTGCCCATGTACCAGTAGAGGAAGTGGCCGGTCTCTGCGAAGCAGACAGCACGAGTCAGCGAGAGGAATGAACTTATCGTCGGGTTGCGAGACCACGGCTCACCGTGTGTGCAATAGCTTCCGTAGTCTGACAGTGTTGATGAGCCAGCGTCAGTGTCACGTCTCGTTCGCTGCAGCGGAACAAGCGCAAGAGGCATGGACCGAGACGAGCCGGACGCACTCTTTCCGACAACGACGTGCCAAGTCGGCCCATACCGCCGATCGAACTCACGCTTGATGTACGCGGCGATCTGCGTGACTTAGTGAAGCGTCAACGGTTGCCTTCAGACGGAAAGATGGATGTATGACGAATAAATGCGAAGGAGGGATGGAGTCAAGGAGGAGAGGGTTGTCGACGCACATCTTTCTCCTCCGCATCGGCGACCTTCAGGGCGTCCGTCGCGACCTGGATAGCCGCATCCTGCATCTGCGGTCGCAAGGAAGGGTCAGCGAAGTGAGCGAGGGAGGTCTCTCGGCGCCAGCAACGACAGCGGAAGCCGGGCGCACCGCTTGAGCCATGTCTGCACTCTTTATGATGGGCTGCACGAGTTGGGCAAGCCCGTTCGCGGTATTGTCAGCGAGATTGCTCATCGGTCAACTCCCGAGAAATGAATACGACGTCGCCTTGTTCAGCTGGCGAGGAGGGCCCACGACGCACCTTGGGAACCTCGGGGGCAGGCGTACCGTCCGACTGCGCGTCCGCTGCCATCGTCTCGAGCTGTTGACGACGTGTGGTCTCGGTCTGACCTCCTCCTCCTCTCTTGTCCTCAAACGCTCGCTCGCTACGCTTGCTTCCGCTTCTTCTGGCTGTGCTTGCGTCCAGTCCTTCTTCTGGTTGCTGGATTGCGCAACGAAGTGCGTCCTGCCGCTTCCCGCAGGCCACTGCGTCGATCCCATCCTCGCCACAGTCTCCCGCTTTGCAGATGGTCCCGCATGACGTACTCGAAATCATCTTCCGATACGCCCAGAAGTACCCTGTTCAAGTCAGCCGCATTGGCAAAAAAGCTGAGGAAATCTGAAGCCGGTTCGTTCCCCTTCGCCTCTCTGAAGCTACGTCCCACCATGCTGACTTGCTACGATGAAGTCTGCAGCGCGACAGTGCTTTGCTCGCTTGTGCTTCGTCTCGCGCCCATTCTGTCACGTCGGTCGTCAGTTCCTGTACCAGCGGCCGCTGTACAGCCGACAACTCGAGCCGCGAGCCCTGGTGCGGCTGGTGGAGACGCTGCACGCAGATCAGCACTATCTCGGTGAGCTCGTCGTCAATCTTTCCGGAGTCGACGCCGCCCACGAGACCCTTCAGCAAGCGGAGCAAACCCACGGCCCGACGTCGTTTCAGTTCCGCGGATCCTCCCAGGCGTTTTCCTGGCAGCTATCCGTCTTCTCCTCTTGCCCGAATTGCCGCGAGGTGACTGTAGCGTACAGCCGTCACCTAGGCGTCCTGGTCAAGGACCTGTCCGATCTGGACAAGGTCTAACCCTCGCTCAGAGCTGTCGAAGAATCCATTGATGCCCGCTCCTTGCAGCAACGTGGACAGACAAGGGCTTGTTGTGGCTACTTGCCATGATCTCGACTTGTAGGGGGGGGGGGGGTTCAAGATCATCTCCGTGGCGTTCGAATCCGCCCTCCAGCTGCCGAAGTTGTGCAGTGTTCTCGCATGTTCAGACTTGACGTAACCGTATGGCGGCCAGGTCACTCTCGATCAAGAGCCTGTCCTCGCTTAGTGGACTTTCGGAGCTTGCGCTCATCTTGACGGCAGTTGACACCGCGGCCACCAAGTGCACCGAGTTCTCCCGACATCCCTCGACGAACTCGATCTGTCCTACTTCACAATCTACGCACATGACCGTCTCCTCGCCATAGTGCGCCACGTCCCTCACCTCGAAACGCTTCGCTTCCGCTGTTCACTCTTTCCCGAATACGTCTACCATCGCGACAGCTCCGGCGCGAAATGTGCCGCATTCGCCATTCCCCCCGAGTTCTACACTCTGCTTCCCAATCTCGTCCATCTCCATCTTGAGGGCTTTGTCGCGCTCTCCCTCAAGCGTCTCAAGCTACTCGCTGAGACTTCGCCAAACCTCATGCACCTGAAGTTTCTGTCGTCTGTCTGGATCGAAGACGACGTATCCTCCGCTTTCTTCCCGGTCGACGATATTAACCACGCACTCATCGCATTCAAGCATCTCATAGGTCGCGCATCTTGGGGTGATTCCGGTATCGGGTAGTGTCACGACTTTGTGCGGCGAAGCGCCCGCCAGTCAGGCAAAGTTGGCGTGGGTCCCTTGCTATGCGCCGTACCACGATGACTGGCGAGGGTGGTGGAGAGGCGGAGACAAAGCGTTTGAGGCATTGCGGAGTTGTAGCATACTCTCTTCGCTTGCAAGGCTTCTTCTGGCTGAGCGCGAGCACGACGTATCGTTCTCCTCAGCTGAAGCTGGCAATCCATAGGACGTGCACGACCGGGAAGGAAGCTCTGCGAGAGCCGTCGGCACGCAACAGCTGCCAAAAGGTTGCGAAGGCTGCGATTGCGAGTTGCGAGAGGAACGACATGGCTGATTAGGGAGGCTACGGCTGCTGTTGCGGGACGATAGAAGATGTATCACGGTAATCACAAGGGGATAGGAACAACACGAGCTGGATACAAAGCTGTTGCGGCTCGAGGTGAGGCGCGCGGGCGAAAAGGTAGGCGGGATCAAGGGCTTGGGGAATCGGCGGGCGGCGAGGTCCCGTGGTTCGATGCGGTTCCTGTACGGCCTGAGCGAGGGTCTTCGGGCGGAAAGGGGTTCGAGCCGGCGGGTGGTGGAGGAAGGTCGGGTTGAGGGAGGATGAGCGGAGGAATGTACATCGGGACACCCTGGGCGTGAAGGTGCATCGAGAGGGGTGTCGCGATCTCTGTCGAGGGAATACCTCAGTTGTTGCGACCCTGAATCAGCAACGGGACGTACCGGACGGGGGGAAGCCAGGATACCGACTCCATTCGACGACATCGAATGCTTGCGAGACGGTGGAAGCCAGTTGGCGGACAACGGGGAGACGTCTGGGACTGTAGGTGGTCAGGGATCGCTGAAGGAGCAGCGAGAGTTGTAGCGAGAGGACTCACATTTCCTCGAGACGAAACTCGAGTCGGTACGTCCCACCCACCCTCACAGCGAGATCTTTGAACACAAAGACGTTCCGTTGTCGACCCTCCAGGTCTTCAACGCGTCGTGGGCTGGCAGAGGGCGAGCCGACGAGCGTGCTGAACGTCTCGAGATCCTCGCCGACCGGCACCTCCTCATGTTGGGCAGTCTCGGCGCGGGTGATGCCGTCTTCTAGCATTAGTCGCGCTGTACACAATAAATAGGGTAGATCGACGTCGCTGCGCTCGGCAGGACGGTCAGCTACTAGATCTGCCTGCAAAGGAAGAGAAATTGTTCACGTTCGCCGCCCTTGCTCGTCGCGCACGATGACCTCAACGATTGGTGCTGGTACCAACGGTAGCTGCAGCGTCCCAGTGAGTGTCAGTGGTCATGTCTGGTGGGAAGAAGGAGCGACGAGACGCACCCGACCGACCGTACTTCTTCCCATGCCAGCTTCGGCTCCGACTCGAGGCTGCTGCAAGATGACGAGCTCGTACGTTCTGCACCGAGGATCGTCAATGGTCTGCACGAGCGACAACGATGCAATCGCCGTGCACCTTGGTCGAGCCGGCGTTGCAGTACTCGTCGAAGCTTGCGATCCCGCGTCCGGTCCAGCCTGCATACCCACGTCCTCCTGCTCCTCGTCGACGCGTCCCTGTCCTCCTGCGTCCCCTGATGGCGCCCTCGACACCCGCCTCGAGCCCCTCGCTGCTTCTGGCGACTCGCCAGAACCGGTCGGGTACGGGTCAAGCGACGCCCTCCTCGAGACCCGTCGAGCAGTTGCTTCTCTCGGTGCGCGACCCACACCGACGCCGAGCGAAGATGACGAGGAAGAGGCGACGGGGTCGTTCGAGGAGATAAGCGGCGGATGCGGCTGTGTAAGTCCGCCGCGAGAATGCGAGGGAGAGGAGGTTGGGTCTTGTGCGGCGAGAGATGCGCCAGAGCGCGAGCTACGGCGTGTTTGGCGTCTCGATGACGTCGAGGAGGGATTTTCGTCGTCTTCGAGAGGGCGGCGCGACATGTCGCGGCCGAGGAAGTGACGAGAGAAGGGGGAGAGGGAAGGAGAGGATGGGAGGCACGGCTGTTTTGCACCGATTCGGTCGCCGGTGGCTGCTGGATAGCGGTGCAAGGATGAATGGCAAAGGAGTGTCAGCGCGGGGACCCTGCATTGCCTGAGCGTCAGGAGGCGGGAAGAGAACGCACCGCTCGAAGAGGAGCCTCGAAGTTCGAACTGACTCTGCGTACTCCACTCCTGCCTCCTTCGCCGGCGTGGAGAGGAGCGGCGGACGGACACGAGCTGTGTGCGTCTGTCACCACTCGCTCGGCAGGAGGCGCAGGAAGGTCGAAGCGCGGCGGGAGAACGAGGAGAGTCACTCAGGCGGTCGCTTCACCAAGGGCAATGTGTCGCGCTGCAGCAATGAGCGGGCGGACGGTTGGGAGGAAGGAGGAGAGTGACGGAACAAAGCCCAGGGCCGGCATTCGCAGGGCGGCGGAGGCCACGCATCGCACAGGACCTCGGGACGAGATTTCGAGGTCACCCTCCGGCACGAACGGCAGGCACGCAGAGTCGATTGCTGCGCCTCATTTGAGCGACGCGCTCCGGTAAAGCATGGCGAAGCCAAGGCGGACTCTAAACGCCAAAGAACACGGCCCTGGCAGGGGTACCTGGGCGAGCGAAGGTCCTCCAGCGTCACTTCTTCCTCGCGCCGCTGCTTGCTCGCTCGGTCTCTGCGAGGCAATCAGAGAAGGGTGCAGATCCGCTGGCAGGGGATGCGCAGGCTTCTGCGCGTACCGGCAGGGGCGAGCGCGAGGAACGAGCAGGCGGCAGGGGTCGTCGGCGACAGCGAGTGCGCGCGGGAAAGGCAGGAGCAAGCTGGGCGACGCAATGCTCGGATCGGCGTGCATCCGTGAGACACGCCCGCCCGTGCGCTCACGGCAGCCAGCTAGGGTCCACTTGCGAGAGGAGGCAGAGCGGAGGAGGAACGACAGGCTGCTCGCGACTCTACGCTAGCGCTGCCATGCTTCTGTTCGAGCAGGGCGATCCGTCAATCGTTCCATCAAGTCTAAACGGCGCTAGCGAAAGAGAAGAGACTCGCGAGGAGCAAGCGGGCGAAGACGAGGGCGCCGGATTAGGGAACGATTGCGCTGTCTTACTCGCGTCATTTCGTGCCCAGGGCAGACAATGTACTTCCTCCGCACTCCGCACCGCCGCACCCGTCACCACTCGCGAGAGTCGGGCGGGCGAGGGCGTGCCGGACGAGGAGATTGCGGGGAGCCTCTGTACATCGCGAGGGCAAATTGCCGCGTGCCGTTTCCCATGGAGCGCACCCAGTGAAGCCGGCGGAACAGTTGAGGAGCGAGGGGAGGAGCTTCTAATGTCAGGGCTAACAAGACGAGTACAAGTGTCACTGCCTTCCGTTCCGTCCCCTTGCAACTGGCATGTTCCAACCTGCTGGTACACGCGTACGAAGCGCTGCGTCCGCCCGCCGCCTCACAGCAACTGGACCTTGACCCACGACCATCCGGCCGCGCCCGCCGTCAAGAGACCTGAGGTAATCACCATGGGCTTGATGCCAGCTGCAAAGGGTGAGAAGACGCGTCAGTACGATGGGAAGGATCAGTAGCGAAACGATAGAAAACGAAGGCCCACCGGTAGAGCGCCAGATTAGGCCAGTGAGAGCGGCGGCGGTCATCGAGCCGTAGATATCGTGAACGTGGCCGCGGTAGACGTCGATAGTCGAGTTGATACCGTTGTAGATGAGAGCTGTGCGCAGCAAGACCAGACTTCAGCACGACGCGCGCCGAAGCGAGTCGAGCGCCGGAGAAATGCCTGCTGGCAGCCGCGAACGCACCCAAAACACCTGCCGAGTTACCCATCGACGTTCCTCGCCTCGTGACCTGATTGAGAATATTGTTCCACCTCAGCCTCGCCGAAACCCGCTGCGCCGCCTGACCCGCCGCTCCGGCCGCCTGCTTGGCCGATTCGGTGACCTGCTGCGCAGCCTCCTTTGCAAAAGCGGCTGCCTGCGCGCCGACTGCCGATGCTGTCGGTACGGTGGCGGTGGCGGCCGCGGTGGATGCGGGAGCGACGGAGGGAGTGGCACGAGGAGCGGCGAGAGGGCGGCGGAGGCCTTCCCAGAAACCCCATGCGCCGCCAAGACCGAGACCTGTAGGCGTGCTACTCGTCAGCATGCGGATAGCTTCGAATGGCGCAGGCTGGACAAACCGGCGAGGTAAGTTGATCCTGTTCCGTAGCACAGCTCGTCTCCCCATCCTCGACTGGGCAAGACGGTCTTTCCTCCAGCAACCGCACTCAGCTTGTCATCTTCGAGAAGGAGATAGTCAAGGTCCTTGTTGTCGACGACGCCGGCGAGGGGGTGGAGAGCTGCGGGATCGAGGGTTGCGCCGGAGAGGATGGACGACGCGGTCGGCGCAGCGGCGTAGGGGGACGAGGTGGATGCGCCGGGCTGGACGAAGCGGTGCGAGCCGAGGATGTCGTCGCTGTTGGGAGTCTGCGCTACAGGAGCAGCCATGGCGGGCGGTCGGCAGGCGTTTGTCGAGCGAGATGAGGTTCGGACGAGGATGAAGAAGGGAGGCTGTCGCGCAAGTCGGTGGCGTCAGCACGGGGACTTGTCGGTATGGTCTCGAACGCTCTGTAGCAGTCCCGTCGGCACGCCCGGCACCCCCGCTGCCCTCGTCACACCGTCGCACACCGCACTAGCTGTTCGGCAAGATTCCCATCGCGTTGACCGCAAGCACCCTCATCGCACCCTTCCGCGCCCGTTTCGATACGCGTGGCAGTACCAAATCGCCTGGGAGATCAGCTTACGAGCACTGACGAGCCAGCAGGTGGCTGAGAGCGAGGTGTGCGATTGGTGTCGAGACTGAGCTTGTCGAAGACCTAGGTTGGCGTTGTCGACGACACCCGCAACGCTCTTTGGACTGCGCTGGCGGGTTTGCTGTGCTCGGAATGGCTTCTGCTGTCGCTTCCACCTCGTCCTACGTCTTCCCGCACGACGCGGCAAGCACTCTGTTCGTCTCCCCCGCCGACCTGTTCCAACGAGCCGCTCCTCCCGCGTCAGACTACGAGGAGGCGGATCAGGACGTGCAGGAGACAGCTTTCGAGGTGCAGGAAGAGGAGGTAGACCCGCGTTCGCTGCTCGGGTCGCTCAAGCTTCAGCCGGGCGAGGCGACGGAGATGTCTGGAGGGCGGTTGAAGTGCGTTCCTTCGTTGGATTTGGGAGCGATGTTGGGCATACTGACATTCTTGATTTCGCAGGCGGTACATGTGCACCTGGCCGGGTTGCGGCAAGTGTTACGCGAGGCCAACGAGGCTGGAAGAGCACCAGAGGGTCCATACGGGCGAAGTGTGTTTCTTTTTCGCGCTTCTTTCCGCTCGCACGGTAGTCGGGGGACTGCTTCTAGCTATCCTGGGCGAGCTCACGGGCTCCGTGAAGTTGTCGACTCGAGCTGACCTCTTGTCGGTCCCCCACCCTCTGCAGCGTCCGTTCGTGTGCTCAGTGTGCAGCGCCGACTTTCAGCGCGACTCGCACCTCAAAGCTCACTCGCGCATCCACCTCGACGAGTCAAAGAAACCTTGCGTCTGTCCCGAGGAAGGCTGCGGGAAGAAGTTCTGGACGAACCAGCATCTCAACAAACACGTGGACATCGTCCACCGTAACGGCGGCAAGTCATACAAGGTGAGCTTTGAACGATCTCGCGAGCCGCGACGCCGACTGACTTGCGTTGCTCTCACAGTGCGACGAATGCGACTCAACTTTCCGCAAGCACCACCAGCTCCGCTCGCACGTCTTGCAGGAGCATTCGGCTGAGAGCACCGACATCAGGCCGTTTGAGTGCGGGCATCCGGGTTGCAGGAAGAGCTTCAAGCAGAAGACGCATCTCAAGAACCACGAGAAGACGCACGACAGTGCGTCCCGTTCCGCTTCACCTGCTTTGTTCGAGGCTGACAGAGCTTCTTCGCAGCCTCTCGCTACGCCTGCATGCACCCGAATTGCGCCTCTCTCCCCGCCGAGTCCCGCCAATTCGGCACCTGGACGCTTCTCCAGCGTCACAACAAGACGGTCCACCCTCCGGCTTGCCGCCATCCCGATTGCAGTGGCCGCCTTTTTTCGAACTCGCGCAGTCTGAGGAACCACCTCACACTGCATGAGCGCGACGAGAAGGAGGCGAGGGGCGAGGCTGTGCTTGACGAGAATGGGAAGAAAAAGCGCAGGAGGAGGAGCAAGAAGAAGAAGAGCGGTAGCAGCGATGTTGAGGATGCGGAAGCCACCGCGGACGACGTCGCTGCCCGTGAGACGGAGGAGGAGGTCGAGGAAGGGAGCGACTGGGAGGCGAGGCAGGAGAGCGAGCGCGACGAGCGCATGAGGGAAGACTTCCGTCACGGCGGCAAGAAGAAGCGCAAGATCTTTCACGAGGCGGTGCGTCCTCTCCTTCATCTTGCTGCATGGCGTTCGCTTACCCGTGTGTGCGCAGGCTGGCTTCCCTGCCCTCCCACTTCCTCCCTCCCTCGCCGGCCTCGCCAACTCGCCCGCTCTCGGAGACATCCCCGAAGGTCTCCCCATCCCTCCTGCCGCTTTCCTCGCCGACCCGCCAGCCAACTCTTCGCAGTACATTGTGGACCTCCTCACCGGCGCCAACTACGCGGCGCCGCAAGCCTCCGCCACGGCCACAACGCCCAGTCTCTCACGCTCGCCCAGCAAAGGTGGTCTCGCCAACGTTCCTCGCAAATACAGCTGCCCGTTCCCGGCTATCCTCGAGTTGCCGTTCAAAGATCTCGGCCAGCCTTCTCGACCCGCTTCGCCGGCGCTCGAGGAAGACGGCGACGAGAACAACGAGGGGACGTGCAAGTACTGGTTCAAGAGGGTTTACGACGTCGAAAGGCATTTGAAGGCGAAGCATGGGGTCGAGATGATTGGCGGAAGGCAGGTGCTTGATGATTACTTCAAGGCGGAGGAGGAGGCGTGAGGTGGACGTTTGACTCGCTTGCATGGGCTTTGACCCTCCTTTTGCCGTACATTGTTGCTTGCTATCATCATCATCCAGAAGCTTACGCTCGCACGAGCGCCGGGTCCATCGAGAGGAGAGAATAAGCTAGCTGATACTGGGTTCGTTGAAGCGGAGAACGGCGACAACTGAACACGGCGAATTTGGTCTCTCGCACAGTGGGCTACAGACTCGCCAATGCATAGACAGCTGACCGAAAGATACAGACCCGTCTACTTGAAGACAACCTCCTCACTTCCTGTTCCTCGGCTTGGGCTTCTCCTGCCCCTTCGCCTTCTCAACCACCTTCTCGACGATCACACCACTGTCACCGAGCGTCGAGCGCGTCAAGATGTCGCCTTCGCCTGACGCGAGGATAGGCGCGTCGGGCGGGATGAGGGTGTCGTGCGCGGCAGTCGAGGCGTAGGTGTCGGTTCCCGCTAGGGGCTTGGTCGAAGACGCAGGCCTGTTGTTCAGCGGTTTCGGCGGGGCGGGACTGAGTGCCGCACCAGCCGAACGCGAGGGGGAAGACTTGGCGGACTCGGGCGAGACGGCCTTGACATCCGGTCGACTAGCCCAAGACGGCGTCCGCGAGAGACTCGCTCGCTTGACGGAAGGGGACTCTTTTGCTTCCTTTGCAATACGCGAGAGGAGGTCGACGATGGCGTTCATGCCGAAATAGAAGTCCTTGTCGGGTCCCTTGGACTTGGTCTTCCAGGCGAGTGGAACACTCTGTATTTCGAGGAGGGACGTGTCAGCTTCGGAAAGGCGAGAGTTCATGACGGAGAAGTGCAAGCTTACCCAGTCGTGCAGGATCCAGTCATGCGCGCCGAACTTCTTGACGAGCTTGGCGGGCTTGACGCCGGACTGTGAGTCGTTGGGACGGTCAGCAGCTACGCCAGCCATACTTCTGGGTCGAGGATCCCTGTGTGCGTATGGAGTGTACGCATTGCAGCAAGCGCGAAGAGAGAGTGAGCTGACTTTCTCAAGCTGCTTGAAGAACGCCTCGTCGTCATCCGCAAAGATCTCCTTGCCGCCTATATCGACGTTCGTCAGCCACACAAAGGAATGAAGAGTAGCGGCTGACGCACCCCAGGTCACCACCGTCCTGCCGTCTCCAGGACAAGCCTCCTTCCACCATTCAGCATCCTGGCAGACAATCGGATTGACATACGGCGAGTTGAACTTTTCCACTCCCTCACAGTGAGCCCATCCCCACTGCGTGTGCAACTCCCTCCCATCCGTCGGAGGATGCGGGTGCGGGAACTCGAAGTGCCAGCGTGGGTGGTAGCTCGGCATAGGGAAGCGGAATCCGGGAGGTGGGTACACGCCGACGTAGTCGCATGCCGCGCGGAACCCGCCGCCGAGATCGATGAAGTCGTAGTCCGGGTTGGCGAAGGATGAGGACGAGCGAGAGGCGAGGTTGACGAAGGGCGAGATGAGGAGTGCGCCGGCGGGACGTTTGGGCGTCGGACCGAGTTCTTCTGGGACGTATATCTCTGGGTTGGGACGAGCAAGGTGCAGGAGAAAGGCCGTGGCGATGTTGCCACCGGCCGAGTCGCCGGCAATCACGATCTTGTCCTCGCTGATGCCGAGCGTATTGACAAGGTAGTGGTACCCCGCGAGCGTCTCGATAAGCTGCGAGGGGTATTTGTACTCGGGAGCGAGGCCTGTGAGAGTGTGAAGTGAGCGGCGGTTTCGGAAGGCAAGTCGCGGGAACTCACGGTAATCGAGGCAGAAGACCGAGGCCTGAGTGTGCTTTTTCAAGTTGAGCGTCTTTGTCACGTGCAGGAGAATGTCCTGAGCGTTCGAGCCGGTGTCGACGCTGCCCGGTTGACAAGGTTAGGAACGAAGCGAAGACGAGAAGACTCGAACGCACACAAAGCCGCCTCCGTGCACGAAGTACAGCACGACGTCGTCCTCTTCGCGACTCGTCCCAGGAAGCGCGATCCATCGTCCAGCCGTGCCGTTAACCTCGACCTTTGTGACCCAATCACGGCAGCCCTTGAAGTACGGGCCCGAGTGGACGAGCTTGTACGAGCGGACGCGGTCAAAGACGATGCGGACCTGGGCGGTGTGGCAGCGACTGAGGATGAACTGGGCGAGCTTGGAGACGTAGTCTGCGAGGGCGGGGCGGCCGATAACGCGGACGACGGGCGAGCGCCAGCGGAGGAGAACGTGGGTGAGGAAGACGCGCGCGGGGAGGACGATGACTGCGGGGGATGATCGTGAGCGTCATTCCCGCCCCGGACGGACTGCAACTCACAGATCTGGGGGAGCACGAGTGCGAGGAAGTGGAGGATGAGGCGGAGGTTCAAGACCTGGTCTGGCGCGGCCCTCGACAGCGGGAGGATGACATGCTTGTTCTCATTGGTCTTCTCAGGCTCTGTCGTCGTCGAGACCATCATCTGCGAGCGCCACGAGCGAGTGAGGCGACGGAGGGAAAGCGACGAGGAGCGGGGCCCGCGGAAACGGCGAAGTCGCCAAGTTGGCCGGAGTTGTCTCATCGCTAAAGCTTCCCCCTTACCAAATCTCGTTCGAGCTCTAGTCAACTTGTAACAAGCTTGGTACAACTCACGTATGTATTCAACTCGCCTCCTCTTCGAGCCTCCCTCTCGCTCGTCCCGCTCCGGCCGCTCTGACGCTCGGGACCTCCTGTCATGCAGACCGTCTGCACCACGCTCCTCTCGGGTCCGCCGCCCGGGGTGATGAGCTCGTGAAGTCCTCCCTCCTCCAGGATCGAAGATGGGTTTTCCTCGCTCTCGCTCCCCCTCGCACAGCTGAATTGGACTGAGCATTGAGCGCTGGATCGCTTTCTGCCACGCGCTGGATCGCCTCTCTACTCACGCTGTGGTCGACGCTCCCTCGCCTTCGCTCTGCCCCCGAACCTCCTTTTCCCCTCACCGCCTCGTGAACGAACGACTTTTAGACCAACCACCCGTGCTCTTCTGTGACGCGAGTCTGCCGTACTAGCTCCGGACGACCGAACCCAGCGATGGATGTCGACCCAGCCTCGTTCGACCTGCCCGCGGAGTCGCCCTTCGACAACGGGCCAACGTCGTATGCTTCCTTCGACGCGACCAACTCGATGTTCTACGGCGCTCCACGATCCCGCGCATGCTCGACCGCGTCAAGCGTCCAATCGTTCGCCTCGTCTGCGTTTTCGACCTGGACGCCGGAAGATTCGCCCAACACCAGTGCGCACGGTCGAGTATCGCTTGCGGGGACGCTCGCGACAAAGTTGGTGCCGAGTTGTACGGGAGAAGGGTTCGTCGTGGATGCGGGAATGGCGGGACGGGTTGACGTTGGATGGCAGGAGCTCGTTGATCTCTTGCTCGACCGTGAGTGCCGCGGCTCTCGTCGACAAAGCTCGGTCGCTGATACCGCCGTTCTCAGCGGCGACAACATCCACCCTCCACCCCGAGCACATTGTCGCCCAAACAGCCGCCTACCTCCGAGGTGCGCGCCCTTCCTTCCCTCATCCTCCGATCAATAACCTGACCGCACGCGCCTCCTTCCAGCACGCCTCGCCTCGGCACCAGGCTTGAGATCCGCCGCGCGTTCTTCGGCGGCTATTCAATCCCTCGACAACGGCTTAGACAACTTTTCCTTCGACGCGCCGGACCCGTCTCCGCCCCATCCCTACGTCCAGCCTGCGCTGGTCTCGGGTTTGACCGCCGAACCTACAAGCTACGACTTTGCGCAGGCGCAGGGTCTGTTCGGCCACGTCCAGCCCGCCAGCGGCGCTCGATCAAGCGTCTCCACCACCACCTACGACAGTCCCGCTCTCGGGCTCCCTACTCCTCCCGCTCATTCCTGCGCTCCATCCGACTTCCACACTCCTCCTCCCCTCGAACGAACCTTCTCTACCTCTTCCTCGCGCCCCTCTTCGCTGAGGTCGCTGAGCCCACCTCGCGCTCCGTCATTCCGCTCCGCGGGGGAGAGAGAGTCATTCTCCGCCCGACGTCGGTCGCACAACCTCCGTCAAACCTCGTCGCCGTATCCGTACCCTCGCCCACCGCCACAGCACCTGCAGACGGCTCACCTGTCGGCTTCGTCGCTGCACGGGTTTGCGGGACCGGGGTATGCGAGGCCGCGCGTGTCGGGAGGGGACTCGGAGGTTTACTCGGAGGGTGGCTCGTCGCTGAACGACTACGACGAGGCGGACGACGACTACCGCGACTTGAACGAAGACGAAGAACCCGGCACGGCTATCCCTCCCGAGTTGCGCAAGACTTGGAAGCGGAAGACACGACGCGCGCTGAGGCCGTTGAATAGGGAGACGGAGACGTATGTCTGGAATGTGGAGCGGGCGCAGTTGAGTCGGGTTTTGCCGGGGGAGGAGAGCGTGGAGGGCGAGGTAATTGTCTTTCCTGCGGGTAGTTGTGAGTCACTTGCCGGTTCCTTCCTCGTGTCAGACGACGATCGTGAGGCTGACGAGATGAACGCTTGGCGCAGATTGCAAAGTGACAGTCGACGACCTCGACGTCCTCCCCTCGGACACCAAACACCGAGTCAACGAATGGCTCCGCGGCCAAAGCTGCGTCGAAGGCTGTACCTTTCGCTTCGAAGCGAAGAGGCCGAGCGTGATTCGTCAACATGTGACGGGGTGTAAAGCCCGTGCGCAGGTGTTGCGCGTCGATCCCTTGAAGAGGCTTTGTCAGGTGCAGTTGGATGCGCAGACAGTCGAGTCGAGGACGTGCGCATTTTTTCTCTCTCTCGTCGTCGAAGCAGGACTGACGAGATTCGAGTGAGCAGCCGCGCAAACGCCCGCCTCGCAGGTCTCCCGAAACTGCCCCTCGACTCGGACGATTCGGCAGACCAGCGCAGCCTGCGGAGCATCGACAGCCGCGTCTCGTCTTTCTCGGCGTCGTCGCGGGTGTCGCACGGGCAGGCGGTTTACGCGAGCGGGACGGTGGTGCAGCAGGAGGTGCGTCGCGCGCGCGCTCTCGATTTGCAGGTGGAGCGAGGTCGCTGATGGACTCGACGTCGTCGTCGTCGTCGTCAACTTGACAGGCCTCGCTTGACCCCTACGCCTCGACCTCGGGATCAGCCCGCTCGACCGCAACCGAGTTGGCACCTCTCGAGCAGCACCCGCAGCCGCACACTCTGACTGCGGACGTCGTTCCTCAGCCTTGACGACTAGCGCGCGCAGACGCGCTGGGCGTTTGCGTGCGTACAAGGTTGTCTCTCTCGTTGGAGAGACCCTTTGGTGTTTGGCTAGTGCACGGTTGTGTCTTGCTGTGCAAATAGACACATTCTATCCCTCCAGCCTGGGCGGCGAGCTTGAGAGAACTGTAGGTCGCCCCGGCCGGAGATTGTCAGCGGGATTGTCGGCACCCGGCGCTGCTCGCTCGTGCTCTCTCGTCCTCTTCCCTCTCAGAACACACTCGCTCACCATGTCTGCCCGCTCTGCTGCCCGCGCTATCCAGCTCGCCGCCCGCCAGGCCGCTCCCAAGGCTGCCCGCGCCTACTCGCTCGTCGCTGCCCGCCGCGCCCTCCCCGCCCAGCCCAAGGTCCGTCCTCATCCTCGCTCTCACACCGCAGAAAGGCAGCACCGCTGACGAGTGAAAACGACTAGGCAACCCGCGGTGTCAAGACCCTCGACTTTGCCGGAACCAAGGAGACCGTCTACGAGCGCGCCGGTCAGTCAATCAGCCGAGAGTCAATCGCCGCGTTCGAGGGCGAGGGAAATTTTTGGACGTCCGCTCTTGCCTGGCTGATAGGCTCGACGCGGGTTCTGAAGGGTGCTTGTGTGCTTGCTGGGACCGCTGGGTCGCCCGAGGGACTGCATCGGGCGGTTGGGACGGGTAGGAGGAGCGGGGTCGACTGGGCTATCCGTGTTCAGCCCCGGGCGTATCACTCGGCCACCAGCGCCTGGGTGGGCTCTACGCGGTGTTCGCACCATTGACGAGGTTGACGAGCCCCTACGAGCCTACCAGAACCCGCCCGAGAAGCCCGAGCTGACCGTCTTCCCTCCCTCGCTTCCACCGCGCAGACTGGCCCCTCCCCAAGCTCCAGGAGTACTTCAAGAACGACACGCTTGCCCTCATCGGCTACGGCTCACAGGGACACGGACAGGGCCTCAACGCCCGCGACAACGGCTTGAACGTGATTGTTGGTGTTCGCGAGGGCGGAGAGTCGTGGAAGCAGGCGCAGGAGGATGGATGGGTGCGCGATGAGAGCTCACTTCCGTTGCTCGAGTGTGTGGCTGATGAGTTTGGCTGGGTCCGCGCGCAGGTCCCCGGCAAGAACCTCTTCCCCATTGACGAGGCCATCAAGAAGGGAACGATCGTGATGAACTTGCTCTCGGACGCGGCCCAGTCCCAAACCTGGAAGGACATCAAGCCCCTCATCGTGCGTCGCGTGAGCCGCTTCTTTGAACGCGCTCCCGGCTGACGCTGGCCATTCGCGCAGACCGAGGGCAAGACGCTCTACTTCTCGCACGGCTTCTCGCTCGTCTACTCCAAGGACACGGGCGTCGAGGCCCCCTCGAACGTCGACGTCATCCTCTGCGCGCCCAAGGGATCCGGCCGCACCGTCCGCACGCTCTTCAAGGAAGGCCGCGGCATCAACGCCTCGATCGCTGTCTGGCAGGACGTCACCGGCAAGGCCATGGAGAAGGCTCGCGCGCTTGCGGTTGCGGTCGGAACGGGTTACGCCTACGAGACGACGTTTGAGAAGGAGGTCTACTCGGACCTCTACGGAGAGCGCGGTGTCTTGATGGGTGGCATCCGTGCGTACCACTCTCTCCTCCCTCTCTCCTCCTGTGCCGTCGCTGACGTTTGCTTCGTGCATGTCGTTCCGTTCCGCTCTTCGCCCTCGCCCTCGCCCTTCTCTCGCCCGATCCCCGTCGTCTTGGCCGTCCGCCCCTCGCGCTTTGCATCCGCTCGACGATCCGCCGCTCTCGGATGCCCCAACAGAGGGCATGTTCCTCGCCCAGTACAAGGTCCTCCGCGAGAACGGCCACAGCCCGTCCGAAGCCTTCAACGAGACGGTCGAGGAGGCCACGCAATCCCTCTTCCCCTTGATCGGTCAGTACGGCATGGACTACATGTACAACGCCTGCTCGACGACCGCGCGCCGTGGAGCGCTCGACTGGGCGCCCATCTTTGAGGCGGCCAACAAGCCCGTGTTTGAGAAGCTGTACAAGTCGGTCCGGGACGGCACCGAGACGCGCCGGTCGCTCGATTTCAACGGCAGGAAGGACTACCGTGAGGCATTTGCGAAGGAGACGGCGGAGATCTCGGCGCAGGAGATTGTGTGTCTCTTTTTCTTTCTTCCCCCCCCAAGCCTCTCGACCGTTTCTCCAGCTTGACCATTTCCTTCTATCCTGCAGTGGCGTGCCGGCAAGACTGTTCGTTCGCTTCGTCCCGATGCGAAGAACCAGTAGCTCTCCCTCTTTGCTGTCGTTTCGAAATGTTTTGTGTCTCTTCCTCCGCAGCTGGCAGGAGCAGGTGAGAGAAACGTATCAAGCACCTAGCTTGAGTGGGGCGTACACTCTTACCGGCGTGTTAGGATTCGATGCGGTTTTATCTTCTCGGAAAGGGAAAGCCTGTATGTGACGGCGCGGTCTGAATTGAGTGCAGTGGCCGAGTCCTCGTGCGCTCGCCTCCTCGGGCTCCTACTGAGCAAGGTTACGCACAATCAATCTGTATGCTATGTGTGTGGAGCGACCACACCAGCTGGATAGCCCAGCGGTAAATCTTCGATAGTATAGTGGTTAGTATCCAGCCTTGTCACGGCTGAGACCCGGGTTCAATTCCCGGTCGAAGAGCTTGCTGTCCTTTTTGCCCCAAAAGCTCTACTGTACTCTTTTTCGTCGCTCTGTTCATTGGGGCATTTGCGTCGTGATGTCTCTCTCACGTCGCCATGGCACACCGTCCAAGTTGGCGGCGTTGACGCCGTTGATGGTTGGCGCGCTCAGGACGCGCTGCTATTCTCCTTGGCAAAGGTCGCCTCGCTCGCTTCTTCTCCCCGCTCGACTGCTCGCTGGACTCGTGCTGCCACGCTTGGGACTGATCAGGGCTGCATACGGGTCATTCCACACCAACCCGCACCACTACAGCGCGTCGCAGCCGACTGTGTTCGCCCCGCTTCACGCGATCAGGCCGGCGCACAACCCCCTCCGGCCTCGACAACAGCGCAGGAAGGACTCGCAGGCGGGCACAGACGGGTCAGACAGAGTGCCAAGGTCCGTTTGTGTCACCCCTCGACCCCAGCGACGCCGTCAGCGACGCCGTGCTGACCGCGTCGCATCGCCCGTCCGGCATCCGTCCTGTGCGCGCAGTCGCCCTCCTGCGCAACGTGCATCAGCTCGAGACGGCCGCACAGTAGACGCACAGCGTGAGTATGGCCACCCCTCCAGCCGTGCGTCGGCGTTCGCTTTTTCATCACCTCCTGTTCTTCCAGCGCTCAGCTCGCTTCTTCCCCTTCCCCCCCCGTGGAAAACAGGCCGGCGCTTCGACCGACTCGTCGCGCGGCCTGCGGTCTCGCAAGTTGTCGCTGACGACGCGACAGCTCCCCGTCGGCATATCGAGTGGATCGCAACTCTCCCCCTCGACCACCACTTCGTCCCCCACCATCCCGCAGCCAGCAGACGTCGGCCTCGGCCTCATGCTCGACGAAGCGAACGGGACGACCAGCGCGAGGACGAGCATTGACGCGGGCGCGTCGGCCATACGCTCACGGGCGAACAGCTTCGCGACTACCGAAGCCCAGGCGACCGAGTCGGAAGACTTCTTCTTGAGTGCTGCGGCGGCCGGGACGAGTACGCATGGAGGCAGCGGCGGAGGCGGCGAGTCTTCGTCGCTGCGGCGGACACCGTCGGGACGACGAATCCCCATGGCGACCGTCACCTCTCCGACGGGCACAACCTCGTCCCCCTTGACCATCTTCACCGGCTCGCCCGTCCTGCCGAATTCGCCCGTCGCTTCACCCGTCCCCTACTCGCCCGCCCACCAGTCCTACAACCTCGGCAACCCCGTCGCAACGACTTCGCAGCAGCCTACCTCGATCCCGATGTCGCGTCCTCCATCTTACAACACCGCGATGGGCGGCTCGCATCCGCACGAGATGCAGCGTACGCGATCGAACGGCTCGGACATCCATTCGCGCCAACAGTCGCTCACGTCCGCTTGTGCGCCCGTCACTTCTTCGGTCTTGAACACGCCCAAGAGCGATGTCGGCGCGTTCTCACCGCAGGTCGGGGCGGGTCCGAGGAGCGCGACGTGGAGGCCTTATGATTGGGGCGGAGGGGCGTCTGAGAAGGGCTACAGCAGCGACGAGGATGTGCGAGAAGGAGGGAAGCGGAGGGCGCATGAGGAGGAAGGGCTCGTCGCAAAGACGCTTGGCCTGCCTGGCGCAGTCTTGTCCATCGTCTTGCGGCCTCTGAGCGGCGGAGCGCCACCTCGACACCCTCATTCGCCGCCGATGAACGGCTCGACGACGAAGCCCTCGGTCGCGGCGCAGCAACGCTCCCCGCTCCTCATCCGACTCGTCCTCTTCACCTACCTCGTCTTCTCAACCATCTACCTCTCGCTCTCCCTCGCCCAATCACTCGTCTCGCCGTCTTCCGCGTCCAGTCCCTCTTCGTCGAGTTTCGCCTCGCTCAGCGCGAAACTAGGCGCGCGGGCAGGTGCAGGCCAGGAAGGGTGGCAGCTCGTGCGCGAGTACGCGGATGGGTTGGGAGCGAAGGCGGGATTGGATTTGGGTTGGTCGAGGGTCAAGTCGGGGAACGAGGGCGGCGTGATCGTGCCCGTTGAGGCGAGCGCAGAACCGGTCGAGGACTGGGGCATCGTGCGCAGGATCGGGCATCCCGATGGTCAGTCGCACTCATTCGTTCAGCCGCTACGCTCGTGCTGATGCCTCGTTGAGCAGCCGCTGACTCGGCGCTTCGGATGCAAGATCCGGCCGAGAACCCGCTCTCGCCTTTCAGCCACACCTACCGCTTCTCCAAGATGCACGAGAAGGTCCACTGGGACCTGCACGACGAGATCGTCCCGTGAGTCCCGCCGACGTGGGGCCAAGGAGATTCGGAGCTAACGCTTCCCTCGGCAGCTTCGCCTTTCACGCCGCCTCGAAACCTGATCCGTCGGGCGTCACGGCGTGTATGTACACGAACGCGGCGTGGCTGCAGACGTTGCCGGCCTTCGTCCGCGCCTGGCAAGGTCCCGTCTCGCTCGTCTTCGAGGCGACACACTCGCGCCTCGACTCGGACGCACGCACCAGGCTTCTCGACGTCATCGCCAAGTTGCGCGACGAGGACCCGCTCACCAAAGACCTCGTCGACTTCCACATCGTCGGCGCGCCTCTCACCCTCTCGGAACGCTCGCTCGCCAAAACTCGCGAGCGGATGATCAAGAACCCGACCGCGCGCAATTACCAGCTCAACCTCGCGCGCTTCTTTGCACAAACCGACACCGTCTTCCTCGTCGGCGACGCGCGCGTCACGCCGAGCGGCGGGTTGCGAGACAAGCTGACGATGCCGAGGGCCCGCGAGATCCTCCTCGAACGCGGAGACGCCATCGTCGTTCCGACCTTCGGCTTCATCCGTGACCCGACAGGTCAGCCGAACCAGCTTCCCGACTTTGCGCAACTGCGCGCCCAGCTCGGTATCGGCAGCGAAGGCGAGGCCGCCCTCGACGACTTCAGCGGCGTGACGGCAGACGAGCTCGATCCGCTCGCCAACGAGCACATCCATACGCTGTTCGAGACGCTCCCGCTCGCACCGGAGGAATGGCCAACACGCAAGCAGTCGCTCGTTCAGCTCGTCAACACGCGCGTGCCCTCGGTCGCCTCGCCGACGACCGCCCGCCTCGCCCTCTTTGACAAGCGCTGGGACCTGAACCACGGCCCGTCGAACTGGTACCTTTGGCGCAAATCGCCCACCGACCCTCGCCTGCAGGAGAAGCCGTCGTCAGGTGGTGGCCTCGGTCTCGGCATCGATGGCAGCGTCGGCGGCGGACGCGAACCGTACCGCGTCGTCGACTACGACCTGCACTACTCTCCCCTCGTCGCCATCAGCAAGAAGGGCCAGCCGTGGTGCACCGAGCGCTTTGACGACCTCCGCGCTGCGTGCACGTACCAGATGTACCTCTCGGGCGCAGAGATGTGGGTCTTGCCGGACGAGTGGGCGTACACGGTCGAGGTCGTCGAGCGCAAGCCCGAGGGCGAGAAGGAGGACCCCGCTGAGAAGCTCAAGGTGCGTTTCCTGCGCCTTTCGCCCCCGGCTCGAGTTCTTATTGAAGCCTCTCGCACGCAGACCTCGATCTCGTCGCGCCTGTACGGCAAGTTCCACCAGGAGGCCTGCATGCACTACGGCCGCGAGTTCCTTTCGGTCGGTATGTGGGACTCGGACAAGGCCCAGCACCTGCGCGAGACCTGCGCAAGGGTAAGCCGCGTCCTGTTCGTCTGCGATGGGCAACTTGCTGACGCCTCCGACGTCGCAGACCCTCGGCACATGGGGCATGGGCAGCGGCTAGTCCGCCCTTGCGCCCCATCCTCACGCTCGTTTCGACTCGCGTCTTCAAGCATAGACGCAAAACCTTCGCTCTTTCGCTCGTCTCGCATGGCTCTCTCGCATCCCGCTTTCTCCCAATTCTTTCGCCGTCATTTCCCCGACCGCGCACCGCATAATCCGTCGTTCGTTGCCTTCCTTCCGCGCTTCCTAGACCATCGCATCCCCCTCGTTCGTTCGTCCCTCGCAACCCCTGCCCAAACGATACCCCAGCCTGCCTCCCTAGCTTTTACCACATCGTCAGTTTTCCCCCCTTCCCATATCATTCGTATCTCCTCGCACAGGCACCCCTTCTGAGCCTACTGAGTAGGCTTGTAATGCGCGATGAACCCTCTCCAGTGTCCAGTCGGAGAGGACCGGTGCGTTGCGAATGCTTGCGATACGTGTCGTCTACGCTCGACGAGTTCTAGTAGTCCTCCCATGCACTTCCCTTGGCCTTCCCAACGCACGACACGCCGTATCGACTCTTGAGCAGCTCCTGCAGCGCCTTGCGACGAGGATCCTCGCCAAACTGCTTCTGCAAACCTCGAAGGCGCGAGCGGTAGTCGTCGCCGTTGACGTAGGCGCCGCAGAGTCGTCGAGTGCCGGTGTAACTCGAGCGGCCGTGCAGCACGCGAAGGTTGTCAAAGACTGCGACACCGACTGTCGTCAGCCGAAGAGAGTCAGGGTGAAAACTTTTCGGACCTCACGCACTGACTGCCGTTCCGACCTCGAACTTGGTCCACAGTTGCGCGTCGTCACTCCGCAAGATCCCTTCCCACGTCCGCGACGCCTCGTACCACTCCTCCATCGTCTTCCCCTCGAACGCCTCGCCTCCTACGATTCCTCGATCGTCCCCGTTCCATCGCACCATGACGAGCTCGCCGTTTTCGTCGTGGTTGAAGACTGGGAAACGCCGCAAGGGACGCATGTGGACGCCGGAAGGGAGCGATGCTGAGCCAGAACCGGATGCGTGGGAGGGAATGGGCAGAGTTGAGAGCAGGTCGTAGAAGGAGGCGTGTTCGGTGCGGAGGATCGAGGCGGCGCGGAAGCCATCGATGAGGAGGTTGTGTCCGCCTGAGTGCGTGTGGTCGGGCGAGAGGAGGTGGAAAAGTTGCAGGCCGCAGGGCTGCGAGAGAGACGGGTTCAGTCCAGGAGGCCTTCACACGGCTCCGGAGCGGCGAGCTCACGTCGGTGAAGTAGGTCGTATCGGTGTGCCCTTCCAGTCGCACGTCCGAGTAGGCCAAGTCGCCGTGCTCCAAGTTGGCGGTAAAGTCCCAAAAGCCGCCATAATGCGTCTCGCGGATGAAGGCGATTCGGCGAATCAGAGCTTCGGTAGCTTCGGGTGTGCCGGGGATGCCGGAAATGAAGGAGAAGCCGTAGGTGTCCTGCGGAATGAAGAAGATGAGCTGGGTACTTGAGACCACACAGAAGGGGCGCACTATCCGCTTCAGCCACTCATACACCCCCTCCTCCGACTCCATGACCTCCTCGTACGTCATCGTAGGCACACCCTTCGCGATCTCCTTCGTCCAGAGAACCTTCCTAATGTCAATGGCAAGCGTGTGAGACCGTGAGGCAGCAGGGAGAGCCGAGGGGCACGCACTGTCCGAGCGGAGAAGGCAGGTTCTTCGTGCGCAGGAGCGGGGGGTTGTACGCGTGTTCGGCGAGGAACGACCAGGGGAAGAAGGACTCGTAGGAGGTTTCGAAGGCGGATTCGGGCCCTTCGAACGGCGAGGTCAGTCGAGAGAATCAGCCCGAATAGCGCTTGGCGACGCACAAGTGACTATGAGCCCTTCCACTGTCGTACGCGCAGCTGATGGTCGATAGTCGGACGGGATCTACAACCTTTCAAGGTGAGCCAGGCGAAGAAGGAAGACGAAGGGGAACGGCAGCGCACCTTGAAGGTGTCGATCAGGCGCTGCTTCGTCTGCGGGTGGAACGAGCGCTCTTCTCGGCAGTGGTCGCGCAGCCAGATGTACGAGCTGTTCAGTAGAAGCGGCGTCAGCGTCGAAAGAAGGAGTCGGCCAGACGAGCCGGAGGCGTAGAGACGCCGCACGCACAAGGTAGTCTCCGCGCCGTTCCCGAGGCTAATGGCCAAGCCTTTCTCGCTCTGCCGACCTAGTCGCGGCCCTTCCCGTTGACGTTCTGCGGCGGACAAAGCAAAGTGCTGTGGAGTTGCCGAGAAGAACCGGGTGAAGCGGGTAGGGCGCGGGCGCGCTGGCGGACAGCATGTAGCTGTTGATCGAAAAGTAGCAGATCTCGCAGTTGCGTGCGCTGCCTTCGCGGCGGCAGTGCGGAGCATGGCGAGCGATCGAAGGCAGAGCGACGAGAGCAAGGAGGGCGGAACGGTCACATCCTCCCTTTCCAGCCTCTCTAAGCCGTAAACGACTGCTTTGATAGCTGGATGGAGGCAGAAGTGAAGAACCCCAGCGAGGGAAGCGAGAGGGCGGGGACAAACTTGCGAAGGTCGACTCGTCCTCCTCGCTGGTATAGCTAGAAAAAGCAGTTGCAAATGCGTGCTACTTACATTTCAAGCGATGCAGGGTAGAGAGTGCACGGGCCAAATCGATCTAAGCCTTCTCGACGGCGAGCGAGCCGTTCTCCAGGCGAGGCTTGAGGAGGTCTCCTTCTCCCTCGGCAACGACAGGCGCACCTTGCGGGACGTTATCGTCATGACTGGCGATTGCGGCGTACAACGAGCCGCCGCTGGTGCCGTCCGCTTGACCAGTCGGCGACGACTTGCCGCCCTTCTTCTTCTTCGACTTCTTGGTCGCCTTGGATACGGTCGGGAGTTCGCTCGTCGACTCGGCGGGTTGAGCGGGCGCGGTGTTAACGGCGAAGACCTCGGGGTCAGGCGAAGGAGCGGTGGGAGGTGCAGTCTTGACCGTCGTCTCTTCCTCCGACTTGCGGTGAATGGTAGCACCCTCACCCTCCGCAACGACCGGCGCATCCTTCTTGACGTGCTCCGAGTCTGCAGCGACATGCGCATAGCTCGCTCCGTCCGTCGAAGGCTGCTTAGCCCTCTCCGCCTCCTCCTGAGCCTGCTTGTCAAGCGTCTTGATCTTCGCGTGCTCGCCTTCGGCAACGACAGGCGCAGACGAAGGGATGTGCATGTCGTGCGAGGCGATCGAGGCGTACGAGTTGGGAGCTTTGGGAGAGGACATGTTGGCGATAGGCGGAGGTCCAGGTGCGGGAGCGGGCTTGCTCTCCTGCTTCACACGTTGGCGGATGGAAGCAGCCTCGCCATTCAACTTGGTCGTCTTGGCGTCCTCCGTCGCTGTCGACCTAGCGTCCCCCGGCTGGTTGTCCACCTCGCGCTGGGACGCTTTCGATTCGTCCGAGATGCGCTTGAGAAACGAGATGACGAGGTCTCGGCCGTAGTAGATGTCATCAGCCCGTTCGCCGGTCATCCTCGTGCGCCAGCTTGTCGGAAGCGACTGCCGAAAGGCTGTCAGCGGGCACACAGACGGGAAGAGGAAGGAGCGCACCCAGTCGTGGAGCATGAAGTCGTGGATGCGCTCGGGATGGAAGTGTTTGACAGGCTTGACGCCGGACTGCAGTACAACGGAGAGTTAGCGAGCTTGTCGTGCGGCGTGTATAAGCGCACGTACCTTCTCGAGGAGGTTGAAAAAGTCGGCATCGTCTTCGGAGAACAGCTCGCGGCCGCCTGCAAGCGAAGTCGTCAGCTCAACTCTCCGAAGGGGGAAGACGCAACGCCAAGCACCCCACGAGACGATCGTCCTGCCGTCGCCGGGCATGGCCTCCTTCCACCACTTCTTGTCGCGCTGGACACTCGGCTGAACATACGGGCTGCGGAAGAGCTCGATGCCCTTGACATCTGACCAGCCGTACACGCCTGGCAACTTTTCCGCCTCGTGGTTCGGGACTTTCTGCGGCGAGAGGAGGAGGCGGAACGGGTTCGACGAGGGGTGGCGGAATCGGTAGTCGTGCGGGAAGTCGGCGCCGATGTAGTGGAAGGCGGCGCGGGCGATGAGGGAGGACGAGAGGACGTCGTAGGTTGCGTTTGCGTGGAACTCGTTCGCGTTGGAGTAGAGGTTCACGTAAGGCGAGATGAGGAGAGCACCAGCCGGCTTCTTCGGCGTCGGCCCGAGCGAAGACGGGACGCTGATGTCGGGCGATGGACGAGCGAGGTGGAGGAGGAACGCAGAGGCGAGATTGCCGCCAGCCGAGTCGCCCGCGATGATGATCTTGTCCTCGCTCACGCCGAGCGTGTTGACGAGGTAGTGGTACCCCGCGAGCGTCTCGATGAGCTGCGAGGGGTACTTGTATTCGGGAGCCAGGCCTGTAAGGCCGCAAGTGTCAGTCATGCGGCGGAAGAAGCGGGACTCGAGCGGACTTGCGGTAGTCGAGGAAGAATCCCGACGCCTGGATGCCGTGCACGTCCCTGAGCGTCTTAATCGTGCTCAGGAAGAAGTCTTGCGAGTTGATGCCCGAGTCGAAGCTGCAGGTAGGGCGGTGAGCGGGGCCACGGGGCCCGAAAGGAGAGTCGGGCGCACATGAATCCGCCTCCGTGGATGTAGTAGACCACGACGTCGTCCTTCTTCCTGTCCGTTCCCGGCGCAGCAAGCCACCTTGCGCTTGTCCCGTTCACCTCGACCTTCTTGACCCAGCCACGGAACTTGGGCGCCGAGTGGACAAGGGCGTACGAGCGGACGCGGTCGGCGAGGATGCGGAGCTGGGCAGGGGTGGAGCGGCGGTAGACGGCCTGAACGAGCTTGATGAGGTAGTGGGTGTAGATGGGGCGGCCGACTTCCTGCACGACGGGCGAGAAGAGGCGGAGGACAACGTACTCGAGGAAACATTGCCAGGGAACGAGGACGACTGTGCGCCGCACCTTAGGGTCAGCTGTGGTCCCTGTACGGTTCTACGTCCGAGTACGGCTCACCGGCATTGACGAAGAAAAGAATCCAGAAGCGCAAGAAGAGCGAGAAAGTGAGGCGCTGGTCGGGTGCGCCGCGCACGAGCGGGAGGTGCACGGCGCCGTTGCTCGTCTGCGACGGTTTGAGAGGCATCGTTTGAGCGTGTCAACACAGACGAGTGAAGCGTGCGAGGGGAGAGGCTGGAAGAGATCGTTCGTCATGACCGAGGACTTGGAGCGGGGTTAGTTGGGCGTGAATGGGCATTACACCATAATGGGCAGGGCAACTACCAGAACACAAACCCCGCATGTATCCAGTCGCCGAAAGCCCTCTCCTGCTAGGCAAATGCACACAGGACTCTTCGCTGGTGACAGCAAACGTCGAGCGGCTGTTGCGTGGACGTCGAACAGGACTCCGTCAGCGCGAAGGCCGAAAGCGAGGAGCAGCGCAGCAACTTACGAGGGCTCGGACAGTCGGCTTCGCACGAGCAATCAGTCGTTGTTTGCGACGTCTCGACGTCGGGCACCGCGAAAGCTGGATTCGTGCGGCTGATTGAGAGCTGCAGGGAGGGAATGGGGAAAGTCAGACTCTGTGCGACTCTGTGTGGCAGGCGGAGGAGCCTGTCAACGGCGACACACCAGAAAAGGAAAACGGAAGAACGGGTCGGCGCGGGTGAACGACGCTTGACAGACCAAGCGGGTGTTGAAACCGCTCGACCTTCCGACGCTTGCGAACGGAGAAGCGGACGGGTCAGCGGCGATGGGAGAGCGCGCATGGGCGAGAGCGAGAGCGCACCTGTAGGCGCGCTGCAGGAGCTGCCACTCGAAGGCGAGGACGACGAGGCTGCGAGCGAGCGAGTGAGGAAGGTCAGCAGTCGCCCAGAGTCGCCCTCTACCCGTCCTACCACCGTCGAACGAGAGCCAGAGAAGACGAGGCGCAGACTCACACGTCGACCTCGACCCAGAGCTGACCAGCGCGTCGTCCACCAGGTCCCTGACGACGGTTAATCTGCGAGCGGAGAAGGCGAGGGGAGAGTCAGCTCGACGTCGTGCCCGAGAGGCGCTCGGACCCATTTGCGGGGTCGACGAGGGCGCTGGTGGTGGCGTCGAGGGTCGAGGTGAGGTAGAAGAGAGAGGGGAGTGACTGGGTGGCGTCGAGGGCGAGGTATACGGGCGAGGGAGCAGTCCCGAGTGGGTCAGCGCGGGTGTAGCTGTGGTCAGTGGGTGCAGGAGACTCACCTCCGACTCGAGCGAGGGCGGAAAGAGGAGAAGTGAGGAGTCGGAGTGAGGAGAAGGAGAGAGAGAGAGGGAGAGCGCGAGGCGCGCGAGGTCATTCGCCTCGAGGCTGACGTGGCGAGTCCGTTGGCGCGCAGCCAAGCGAGAGGATTGTGCTGATCGTCGCTGTGAGACTCGCGCCGTTGCTGGCGGGAAGCGCCGAGTAGAAACGGCTCGCGCTGGGAAGGTCAGCCTTGCCTGGCGGGTCAGTTTGCGGGTGAAGGAGGCGACGGGGAGAGCTCGCCTACAGCTCTTCGTACTCACAAGGGTCGAAAGTACCCGAGACAGCTTCGTGCGGCGCGGAACGAGCAACTTTTCCTCCCACCTCCTCCTCGACCCAGTTGAGCGCAATAACCAGCCATCAAGCGAGCGCTCCGGCTTTTTCGCGGGCTATAATGGTAGAAGAGGCGATGACGAACTCCATTGCACTTGAGCGAAGGCGCTACGTCAAATCCCTCTCGTCGAGATCGTCCGCCTTTGACAGCGCTCGGGCGACTGTCGAAGTTGTCGAGGCGAGGAGTCCTCCGTAAGCCATCGCTCTTCGTCTCTGCTCCTCCGACGACTCGTCTGCATCCGTAGTCGTGCAACTCGAGGCCGTTTGGGAGAATTTCGAGGAAGCGAGAGCTGCGAAGGTGGAGGGAAAGGTGAGGGCGAGTGAACGGCAACAGAAGCCACAGGTTGTTACAGGTTGGCGAGAGGCATCAGTCTGTACAGGACGCAGAGGGAAGAGAACGGGTCAGCGCGCAGGTCCAGATGCGAGCTTGCTGCGACGAAGACGCAGAGCTGGGTGGCACATCCAGCCGCATCCTCCGCAATGTGCTCCTCGCTCACCAAGTTAGTGTTAGAGTTCCATGCATCGAACTCGAGCAGGAAGCGGGAGGAAGGATCTGCAAGACGAGATGATGACGTAGTCGCCGGTGACGAACAGAGACGACTGCTCTGAAATCGTGTCCTGCACTCACCGGTTCCTACCTGTCCGAGTCGTGGCGGACTCGACCCGCTGGCCGCCATCTAGTCCCAAGACGAAGGCCAAGAAGTGTCGACGTTGGCGCGCAAAGAAGGACACGCGTTCGAGGGACTGGACAGCAGCGATTGAGCGCATCTCCGCGCGGAAAGAGAGATGCATGAAGAGCTTTGAGCAAGTCGCAAGGGAGGCACCCAAAGAAGGTGTGTTGTTGTGATAGGCATGATTCGAAGTCAAGTAGGTTGCGCAAGCGGAAGTCGGACAAGTCTGAGTGTTCAGACATGCAGCACTCCTCGCCCAGTGCTTTGCTGTATTGTGGATAAAATAGACGAGTTAGTACCATGCAGCTCAAGCCTACTCCCGCCGAACCACGAGCTGTCCCCCTTGTGGACTTTGCCACTGCCGCGCTTCCCCCTCAACTTCCCTCGTTTCCTCGTTCTTTTCCTTGTCCTTCTATCCCGTCCTTTGCTAGACGGGAGACATGGCACTGGGTACGGAAGTGCTTGAGGGACTCGTGGTCGGTTCGGTACAGACAAGGATGGGCGAGCCTTTGATGTAGCCGTGCCAGTGCTTGAGGGCGGGGACGATGGCGAGAAGCTCGCGCTCCTGAGCCGAATAGTTCTGCTCGGTCTTGCTGAGCCGGCGAGACTTGTAGGCAATGGGGCGGCTACATCGAAGGCTCACCCATCTTCGTCCGTACCAACCACGAGTCCCTCAAGCACTTCCGCACCCAGCGCGACGTCTCCCGTCGACTTGCCCACTTCGTTGACGACATTGAGCACTTCGACATGCTCATCGTGTACCGCCGCGGCAGCCTCAACCTCGCCGCAGACGCCCTGTCGAGACGAGACGACTTACCTGAACCCGAAGACAACGCAACTCCACTCCGCGCCCACGAGCTCACTGACTCTGTTTCAATCTGACGCCTGCATCTTGCTGCAGGAGTGCGCTGATGTTCTTGCCGGAGGCGTCGCAGTCGATGACGAAGGGGTGGAAAGGGCGCGGGCGGTCGATCCGGAGGCGAGGTGTCCCAAGTCGAGCTGAGTCTTGCGAGCGATGTCTTGCGCGGCGTCGAGCGTCGTGGCGACTTCGAGCTGACGTCCATTTGGGTCGTCCTTGTACAGCGTGTCGCCGATGAGGCGGAATCCGCGGCGACGGATGTCGGAGGTGAGTTCCGATTCCCTTCCCTTCTTCAACTCCTTGAGCATCAGTTTGAGACTCTCGCCAACTGGCTCAAGGAGTTGAAGAAGGGAAGGGAGTCGGAACTCACCTCCGACATCTGTCCCCGCGGATTCCGCCTCATCGGCGACACGCTGTACAAGGACGACCCAAATGGACGTCAGCTCGAAGTCCCCACGACGCTTGACGCCGTGCAAGACATCGCTCGCAAGACTCAGCTCGACTTGGGACACCTCACCTCCGGATCGACCGCACGCGCCGTCGCCGACAGTTACTGGTTCCCCTCGCTCGGTTGCATTGTTGAAGACGCCCTGTCAATGTGCACAAACTGTCAGTTCCTCGACCGCGAGCAGCCAGGCCTGCAACCTCTTCACCCTCTTCCCAAGTCGAGGCCTTCCGCCTCTGGTCCCTTGACTTCGTCAGTCTGCTCACCCTCTCCACATCCGGCAATGAGTACATGATCACCGCCATTGACCACGGGGCTGGCCGATAGCCATGGCCATTCCCAAGGCCGACGAGGAATCCGCCCTCGTCATGCTCCGCTTCATCATCTCCGAGCGTGGCAAGCCAACTCACCTGCTCACGGACAACGGCCTGCAGTTCCTGGTGACAAAGTTCACATCAGCACTCAAGCGTCTCGGCATCAAGCACCTCAAGACGACGCCTTACCACCCGCAGACGAACGGTCGGGTCGAGCGCATGCACAAGACCCTTGTTGTCGCCATCGCCAAGCTCGCTGTGCTTGACAAGCAGGACAGGTGGGATCAGTACGTCAGCGACGCACTCCTGGCCATTCGAGCGAACCGCAACGCCGCCTTCGGATACTCGCCCTTCTACCTCAACTTCGGCCGCGACCCGATCCTCCCCTTGCAGGCCCTTTGCGACACCATCACCGAGCCACCTACCGTTGCCGAGGTCCTCGAGTACCAGCAGCGCGCCGCCGTACGCCTCCGCGACCTCGAGCCTCTCCGCCAAGAAACCGTCCGCCGCGCCTTCGAGATCCGTGAACGCCGCGCCGAGCAACGAGACGAGACGTACCCTGAGCAAGACATCAAGATCCACGACCTCGTCCTGCGATGGAACGACAGGCGTCAGTCGAAGCTCCAGCCAAGATGGGACGGCCCGTTCGTGGTCCGCTCGCTCAACGCCAACAACGGCACCGCTCAGCTCCAGACGCCCTCCGGCCACATCCTTCACACGCTCACCAACCTCGCCAAGCTCAAGCTCTACCGCCCCGCCGCTGAAACGGGTGAGTTGTGGTACGCACCGCCTCAAGTCGCCGACTCGCATGCCTAAGCCCGCCAGCGCGCCATCTCCACCGAGGTCGACCGACGCATGGCTGCGGAGCGACAAGAGCACCGTCAGCGACTCGCCGCCGAGCACGACCGCGCCCTCCAGACCTTCGCCGAGCAGCGCCGTCAAGAGCAAGAACGTACCCGTGTCGCCCAACAACGCCGCGTCCAAGAGCGCCAACAGCGTCAGAGCCAGCAGATCCAGCGCCAAGTCGACCAGCAAGAGCAAGAGCGCGCAGTCATTCGCGCCCGCCAGCAAGAAGTCGAGCGCAACGACGGACGAGCGCGACGTCAGGCGAAGCTGCCAAGTCGCTTCCACTGAGCGTCCCCCCTTTCCTCCACCCTTCTCTCACTCTCTCCTCGAGGCACGGGTTTTCCCACTGGGTTTTCCTCCGCCGTCGACTGTACGACTATCACTCGTCGAGCCAGGGACGGCTCGATCTGAGGATGGGCTAATGTGGACTTTGCCACTGCCAGCGCTTCCCCCTCGACTTTCCTCGCTTCCTCGTTCTTTTCCTTGTCCTTCTATCCCGTCCTTTGCTAGAATCTTCTTTCTGTAGCCTATATAAACACCACTCAGACGCATCCCCCTTCTTGGAATCGAAGCACTCTCCCCTCTCACACAGCAGGCTCCGTGCACGAGAATCTCACCCTCGAGCCGGGTTGAAGTCCGCCTCCTCCGATCCTCCGCCCCACCTTGATCTCCTCACGTTCACCACATTTAGGTACGCCCTCCATGTGCTGTTCAAGCTCACAAAGGCATTCGCAGCTAGCACTGGCACCCGCGCGCGTAGCTTACATATTAGCCAGGGCGTCAATGCGCTCACCCAACCCGTCCCGGCTTCGCTCGGCTCTCCTCACGGTTCACAGCAGGTTGAAGCGCGAGGGCGTCGACACTGACAGACGCGCACACTCTCACAGTGACCATCGAAGTTGGACAGACCATCCCCGACGCAGAGCTGAAAATGGGCAAAAGTTCGGCGATGTCGTCGAGGCATGGCACGATGGGCTGATGTCCACAGCAGGCTGACTACATCACTTGGGAGAGGTTGCGAGCGATCTAAGAAAGAAAGCGAGAGGCACGAGGCGGACACTCTATCTGTATGTAAAGTTCTAACTCGACCGACCACACCAGCTTGATAGCCCAGCGGTAAATCTTCGATAGTATAGTGGTTAGTATCCAGCCTTGTCACGGCTGAGACCCGGGTTCAATTACCGGTCGAAGAGCTTTCTCCTTTTGCTTCCTTGGCCTGTCATGCTACTCCCCTTCTGTCGCACTCTGCTTCACGGCTGTCGAGAGGAGGTTACGGGCCACGGAACGAGAGTGTGCACATGCGCATTGCGTAAACACGGTCAACCGCTGTACAGAAACCACTTGCTGCGACACTCGACCGCCGCGCGCCTGACGTCCTTCCTCGGATCATCAACTGCCTTGCCGAGCTCTTTCAGTACGACGGCCTTCTGCGAGTGCAAGGCGAGGTAGGGGATGTGCGTGGGGAGGCTGGCGAGGAACGAGAGTGATGAGAGGCGGAGTTGCTGCCATCACCGAACACCGGACAAAGTCAGCCGCTGACGGAAGGTCAGGGTATGGAAGAGGAAGTGACTCACCGCCGCCGACCGCGCCTGCGCAGGCGATCCACCCGGCCCCGGTCCGCCGATCAAGCCCTTGAGGACCTTGGTTGCGATCCCGCTGATCGAGTTCTCCATTTCTGCCGGGACCTCCTTGACGAGGACGTCAAGCGCGTCAATGACGTTCGCGCGGAGGAGCGGGTCGGGGAGGTCGAGGGCGGTGATGAGGAGGGGGAGGAGCTGTGCGACAGGCGAGCATGAGTGCGTGTCCCGCTGGTCTAGAGCAGGGAGTCTACGAACTTTCGGCAACTCGGAGAGCGTAAGCTGCTTCGGGATGTGCTGGAGCACCGAGGACAGCGCGGTGAGGTAAATGACCTGACCCTCGCTTGACGCCGCCTTGTACGACGTGACGAGCTTCGGGAGGAGGTAGGTGAAGAAGCGCTGTTTGTAGAGAAGCTGGAGATCCGAGGGGCCAATCAGTCGGAAGTCTAGACGCAGGACAGGAAGCGGCCGATTCACCCGAATGACAGCAAAGTTCTCCTTCGACAGCACACGGTCCTTCTCCTCGGCAATCGCGCTCAAAAACGTCGCAGCGGTCCGTCCGAGCTCCGAGTCGTGGAAGAGGTCAAGCAGTTGGTCCACCATTGTGTACCCGCGTTGGTCGGAGCGGACAATCAGTCCCTTGGCGACCTGCGTGCGAGTCTCGTCAATCCGCCGCACGCAGGGAGGATGGTGAGGTGGCACCCACGCACCCAGATGTACACACGAAGAGCAGATCGCCGGACTGCGAGCGGCTTCGACCCATCCTTGACATTCTCCGCGTAGAACCGGGGCAAGTCCTCGTCAATGAACTCGCCTACGTCTAGACGAGTCGAGCTAAGTCAGTCAAAACTCGAGCCCGAATTCGCGCAAGTGGACGTACCCTGAACCCGTTTGTTAACCGAATTCGACAGCAAGTGCAAAACTGCGACAAGCTGGATCTCATTCTGGGAGACGAGACTGCACGCGAGGAACGAGCGGAGGAAGGCGAGGAGGTCGGTGGAGGGTAGAGAAACGGCTGGACGCATGGCGAGGAGGAGGGAGGTGAAAAGCGAGACGAGGTTCTGCTGAGAGGTTGGGCTGGAGGACTGAGAATGGAGACCGGTCAATGCTGAACACCGGCGCCGTGTCAGGCAACGTGAAACGTACGGCGAACGGCTGGAAGTCGGCGCTGTTCGTCCCCTTGCCGGCCGATCCGAGCAGCATCTCCAACTTGCCGCGGTGGAACGCCTCGTTGACGGCGCGGGAGAAAACCGTTTGGCGTCTGCACAACCGCGGTCAGCGCGCAATGGATGAATGTGAATATAGACAGCCTACGCACTCGAGATCGACCCGCTGGACGACGAGGTTGACCACCTTGCCAACATCGATAAGCAGCCTCGGGTCCTTCGCAACCTCTCGCCTGTCCTCCATATCACCGACCGATCGCCGCAGCGTCGGGAGAATGAACAGCGCACATAGCCCGGGAACAAACCGCTCGATATACTTGCTGACGTCGTGGTGATTTCGCCGAATCTTCTCCTGCAGGACCGCCCGCAAGGCCTCGAGGATGTGGTGCGCGTAGAGCGTCGCGGCAGTGAAATCGGAGGGCGAGGTCGCGGCGAAGGAGAGGATCTCTTCGAGGCGGGAGGTAAGGCGGAGAGTGAAGATCTCGAAGAGGTCGGGGTGAAGGCAGAGGGCGGCGAGGGCTTCGAGAGCCCGGCGATACGCTTCGCTCTCTTGACTGGCTGGACCGGGCGTCGGCGACGAGGGGAAAGCGCGGAAGAGGATGGGCAGGGTGGCGTATTCGACTGTTCGAGGGAAGAGACGAGCAACGACGACAAGCGCGTCGAGCGCTGCATCGTAGTATACATCGCCGTCCGGCTGAATGAGGACGTCGTTGATCGCTGAGACGCAGAAGTCGATCTCGGCGGAAGAAAGGAAGGCCGGAATCTTGAGGAGGGCGACGAGGCCAGAGATGCAGGCGTTTCGGCAGGTCAAGGCGCGCGAGGAAGAGGTGAAAATGGTCAGAAGATCGTCTCGGAACGGTTCGAGAGGTGATTCGCCGGACGCGTGGGACAAGGTGGGCGGGAAGAAGAGAGGAGCGGCAGAGGTGGAAATTTCGGGTTCATGCTCGGACATCGAGGAGAGCAGCGTGGCGACATGCGAGAGGATAGAAGGACGGAGCGCAATCTGATCTTGGTCTTTGTATAGCTCGAGGAGGGGAGGCAGCGTTTGCTTGATGACATATCGCGCAAGGCGGTCTGTTCAGGGCGCATTAGCGAAGGAGGCCGGCGAGAGAGGCTTCAAAACGTACTCGACGCGGCAATGAAGGCAGTCAATATCCGCACGGCCGGCTTCGCGTTGTTCTTGTCGGGCTCTTGCAGCTCGTCCAGCGAGTTGAGCACCGCCTTGACCGCAACGCCCTCGATCTTCTCATCCTCCGCGTCCATAGAGCTCGACATCTCCACATCTCCTCCTTCGCTTGTTGTGTGATCCGCCTCATCGACAGGGCGAGCCGGATGATCGGGGTAGAGAGTCGCGTAGAGCGAGCGGAAAGTGTGGAGAGCGAGGTCTTGCATGTCGCCGTCGGACGCGTGAAAGACCTGCAGAAGAATCTTGGTCAGCTGTCGCCGACCGAGGCAAGAGTCTAGAATGCACCTCGATGATCAAGGCCTCCGAGAAGCGACCTGCCCATTCACCCGAAACCTCTGCGCCGTAGATCGGGAAGCAGGCGATGAGAGCTTGCAGAGTTTGGCGCTGGGGTGACGGAGGGTGAGTGATTTGCGACAGAAAGACCGTTCGCGACGCACCTTCGCCTTCTCAGAAGCGGCCTGCATCTTGTCGAGAAAGAGCGGAAGGGCAAGGCGGCCGAACAGTGGAGTCGCGGACAGGCAACCTCTGCAGAGATGACGCTTCAAAATCGTGTCAGGGCTGCGAGTCGGCGAGAGCGACACACCTCAGCGCGACGATCAGGTCCTCCGACGAGATGCCGTAAGGGTCGTCAGGCGGTGGTGTGAAAGTAATAGGGAAGTAGCAAAACGTGATGTCGAAGAGGTCCTGCGGCGAACAAGAGAATTCAGCGAGATCTTGGGCCAAGAAAGCGGGTTCCACGCACCTCGACATGCTGGACAATGTCAAACTCGAGGAGGATGACCTTGATCACGCTGAAACTGATCATAAGGTTGCGCGGGTCCTTCTCGCCCTCGACGAGTGCGCAGTAGCCGGCGATGAAGTCGTTGCCGAGCCGTTTGAGAGCCGGGCGAGAGTGGGTCATGAGGTGGTCGAGGAGCACGTAGACGGAGTGCCGGATCGCCTGAGGGTGCACCTTGAGGTTAACAGACGACAGAACCCTGCTCACAAGTGTCAAGGTCCATTGGTGAGAGTGAGCGCGGCAGCACAGTGAGGAGTTGCGACTCACCCTCGAGCGACTTCCATTCCTTCTCCAGTCCCAAACGTCGGGCACGACGTCAGCTCCGTCAGCGCCGTCGCGCACGGCACGAGAGACGTCTTCTCCGATAGTTTGTCAACAAAGAACGTCGTCAGCGTCTTGGCTGCAACAAGGAAAGGTCAATCCAGACGAGTCTTGGGAAAGAGCGACGAAGCGTCCTCACTCATCTGTCGGTCCAGCAGCTCCTTGTCCATCTTGACCACGAGACTCGATAGCAACTCGACTCCTGTAATGGAGCCAGATCAACTCTTGCCTCGTTGACGTGACGTGAGATAGACAGCGGGAGAAGCACCTTTTGCCCTTGTTGCATCCACTTCGCTCGTCAATGCCCCGCCCAGCTCCTTGACAATCTGCAGCATCTTCCAGTCCCCGCGAGCCAGTCCTGCATATGCGAGTCAGTGAGGCAAGTCGAGGTCGTCGGGGAGCGATGCGCTCACCATTCGCGAGCTGCTGAGCGGTGGACGGGTCGGGGATGTCGAGTGCGAGGTATGCCCGCACTATTTGAGTCATCTGTGGCCCTTCTTCACCCATCCTGGACGCAGTGAGCAGCAAGTTCAAGCGGAACCGTGTCTTCGCCTCGTCCCGCTCGCTGCTTCCACTCAGAACACCCTTTTGCTGGAGTTTTCGTATCTTACCACGCTCAAAACGACTCGGAGTCATGGCTGGCAACAACACCGCGCTCCGGCGACTGATGACAGAGGTGTTCCCACGCCCTCACGCTCCCTCAACATCCGGGTCGCGTACTGACTCACCATCGCGCTCTTGCAGTACAAGCAGCTGTCAGAGCAGGAAAATGAGGACAGCATGTTCACTGCCGGTGCGTCGCGGCCTGCACGCTCGAGAGAAGCGCGAACACCTCCCGTTCGCTGACCATCCCGGGTGCTCGTTTCGCAGGCCCCGTCAGCGAGGACGACTTCTTCACCTGGTCCTGCCTCATCTCTGGTCCTGGTACGTGAGATTGATCGAGACCGGCGCCACGAAGCGTTCGCTGACCGCTTCTTCCCGCAGAGGACACGCCGTTCGAGGGAGGAGTGTTTCATGCGGAGCTCAAGTTCCCCCGAGACTACCCTCTGAGTCCTCCCAAGGTAAGCACGCGATCTGTCAGTCTTGCGGAGAGAGCGATGCTGATGTGACGGATCTCTCGCCTGCAGATGCGCTTCGACCCTCCTCTCTTCCACCCAAACAGTTTGTTCTCTTCTCCGAGACTCTCCCACGCCACCTTCAAAGGTATTGACGCTGTTCGCCCATGGCCTCGCAGTCTACGCCTCCGGAGAAGTCTGCATCTCGATCCTGCATGCGCCCGGCGACGACCCGAACGCGTATGAATCGGCAAGCGAGAGGTGGAGCCCGGTTCAGAGCGTCGAGAAGATCTTGCTGAGTGTCATCAGTATGCTGGCGGGTACGTCGACCCTTTCTGACGCGCCGCCCGCTTCTCTGGAAGCACAAGCTGACCCTGCTCTTCCCCGCGCAGAGCCAAACCTCGAGTCGGGCGCCAACATCGATGCCTGCGTGCGCACAGTTTCTTCCATGGCTTAAGAGGCGCACAAACTGACCTGAGTGAAGTACGTCGCGCAGAAAATGTACCGCGACCACAGGGAAGAGTACGACGAGTCGATCCGCGCCTTCGTCCGCCAGCAGCTCGACGCCGATCTCTGAGGAACAGTTAGCCGCTTGTGAGACAGAGCATTTGTGCAACCTTGTACGCAATACGCATTTCCTTCGCGAAATTTATCCATCACTCGCCTCGATCTAATGCTCGGAGCAGTCTGCCCGGCTAAATGTGCCCTTGCGCCTGTGATGCTGCTCTGTAGGACCGTCTGGCATCCTTTCGCGAGATGTCAATGCTGTCAGGTCGATGCTTCGCCTCTTTGGCTCTGCCGCCATTGCCTCCGCTGCTCGCTCGCGCTTTTCTCGCCTGGACACGAGCTCGATAGGTTTGTCTGCTCACTCTCTCACGCCTCAACTCGAGCCGAAACTCCCGCCATCGCCATCCCCGTTCCTCGCCCTTCACCATCGCCTCACCGCCTCGTCCTCTTCCATCGCGCCAGCCGGCTGACAAAGGCTTGCTTGCTTGCATTCTCGCCTTCTTAGCCGAACTCTTGTCTATCAGCCGCTCCTAGGCCGACAGAATCGTCCGCCGCATCTCGACTCGCACCGCACGTTTCGACCGTCAACAGCGCCGCCCTCTTCCGCCTGAGCCCAAGCGATTAGCCAGTTCTTCAGATCCCGTCTGCACGTCCGCCAAACACCGGCGACGCGCGAAACCCCGTTCTTGACGCCCTCGAACTTCGTCGCTCTTCCTCTCCGCCCGGTCGCAGGAGGAACATCGACGACAGCGTTTCGAGTGCGCTCGAGAACGCTCTTTGCAGCACCAGTACATGAGTTTGGCGTCGACTACGGATATCCATGCCCTTTACGCCTCGAGGGCGATCGCCAAGGCTCGGACGTTCATCCGGCCTGCGTCGGCAGGAGGTGCGGGAGCAAGCGGCGGCAGCGGGGCGAATGGTGGTGGCGGCGTGCTATCCAAGTCGCCGAACATGGGTGGGTGGGGCGGCGGAGGCGGGAATACGGATAAAGCAGCGATAGCCTCGGAGCTGAACCGCCGAGACTACCTCGGACGGACTGTACTCCATCTTGCGGTGACTGAGTTGGAGCCATGGGCGCTCGACTGGGTCGAGCTGCTCCTAGGCGCTTCGGGCTTGGCCGTCAACGCGCAAGATACCGAGAGCGGCTGGAGCGCTCTTCACCGGGCTCTCTACGCCGGGGTGCGCTCGCGGTTCGCACCTTTTCTCACATCAACAACTCTGACCATTCGTCAATGCAGAACATCGCTGCGGCGCGCTTGCTTCTCGCCCGCGACGACGTCGACACCCGCCTGAAAGATTTCGAGGGCCTCTCGCCTTTCGACGTCTACAACTCGACTGTCGACGGCACTAACCCTTCACCTGACCCGCTCTCGACGAATCCCGCCAACCCAGGGCGCATGGAGCTGTTCTCTTGGGGCTCGAACCGCAACTTTGTCCTCGGTTTCGCCAGCGACAGTGAGCGGACGGTCCCGGAACGGGTGCCGCTCAGGCGAGAAGAGGGCGGACGAGGGTTGGCGGCGTTCGAGCCGTTGAGGGTCAAGGACATCAGCATGGCGAGGCTGCACACCGCGATCGTGACGGACGAGAAGCGGAACAACGTGCGGCTGTGCGGCTACGGAACGGGTGGACGGTGCGTCAATTGTCGAGCCTTTGTCGTGCTGTGCTCACTTGCTCGCGAGTCGCAGCCTGGGACCGACGACCCAGACCCAGTTCACCTTCGCCCCGCTTCGCGACTTCCCTCATCTCGTCTCCTCAGTCGTCCTGTCGCCAGATCACACTGTCGTCGTCACGACTGCTGGCGACGTCTACACCTTCGGCTTGAATCGCTTCTCGCAGCTCGGCTACCCTCTCGACGCTCCGACTCCCTCACCGTTTGCAAAGTCGAACCACCAGGACGACCCGATCCAGTCTACGCCTCGTCGAGTTGTTGGCGCGCTGAAGAAGGAAGTCGTTCTTGGCGCAGCCGCGTCTCGCACGCATACGGCAGTGTTCACGGCGGACTCGCTGTACACTTGGGGCACAGCGCGCGGTCAGCTCGGCTATCCCATCGCCGGGAACTCGGTGCAGGTCCTGCCACGGAAGGTCACCCTCGTCCAACAGCCCGTCATTCAGCTCACCGCGACGGAAAGCGCCACGGCCTGCCTCCTTGAGTCGCGCGATGTCGTCGTGCTCTGCCACGAGGCTTACGTCAAGGTCTCCTTTCCTCTCACACCATTCCCCTCGAAGATGCTCGTCTACCGCCCGCCTAGTCTCGGCGCGAAGCCTTCGATTCGCAAGATCGCCTCGTGCGGCAACACTTTCGCTGCACTCAGCTCGCTCGGCGACGTCTTCACCTTCTCGCTCGACACCGGCTCGACACCGGCGATGTCCTCAGGCGGTGACGGCACGTCCTCGCCCGGTCACGGCTTGCGCCTCACGCCCAAGACGCAGAGGCTTTGGAACGTCCGCCGCAGCTTCACGTCTGCGACAGATCTCGACGTCGGGTTGGACGGCAGCCTGATCATTTGCACCGTCTCCGGCCACGTCTTCGTCCGTTCGCGCAAGTTCGAGGGTTCGTCGTCGTTGTCGAAGAGCGGCATGGATGTGGGAAAGGGAGGTGGCTGGAAATTCTCGCGCATCCCGTACCTCCAGCGTGTCATCAAGGTCGCGGCCAACTCGACGGCCGGTTTCGCTGCCATCCGCGCCGACGTACCGCTCCGCTTCATCGAGATTGATGGCTCGAATCTTGCACGGGATCTGCTCCGCATCCTCCCGCACTGGGCGCGGCACGGCGGACCGGCCGCTCTCGAAGGCATGGCGGCGCAGTCGAGGCCGCGGCGTACAGCGGGCGAGGAAACGGATGACGAGGACGACACGAATGCCGTCATCGAGCGCGACATCGAGGTTGCGCGACGGCTGATAGAGATCATCTGTTGCTGGGACCTGACTTGGGAGGTTCCGTCACTCGGGACCGACGCCGTCATCAACGTCGGCACCATTACGATTCCTGTGCACAAGGCAGTCGTCTCAGCACGTTCGCCTGTCCTTGCTCTGCATTTCGGCAGGAGTCGGCAGTTCGACCTCTCTTGCTCGCCCCTCACCGCCTTCCTCCTCATTCACTACCTCTACTCGGACGACTTCCCAGTCGTCTGGGACACTCGCATCGGCATGCCCCTTCGCGCATCGCTGCCCGACGAGCAGAAGGTGATCTTGCAGGTCGGCGCGATCAGAATGGAGTTCCGGCAGGTCGCGCTGTCGCTTGAGCTGTCCGCGCTTGCGCAGGCTCTCGAGCGGCAAGTCAAGACTGTCCCACCACCCACTCTCTCCGCCTCGCTTGGCGACATCTTCTCCGCATCAGCAACCTCGAAGGGACGGCTGCCCGACCCGCTCAAGCCGGATGTTGTGCTGCGCCTCGCCGATCGCGAAGTCAAGTGCCACTCGACTATACTCCGCGCCAGATGCCCCTTCTTCACGACGTTCTTCGATGATGCCGATTGGTCCGAGTCGCGGCGGGAACAAGGAGTCGTCAGCTTCGACTTTGCGCATGTCGACACGACGGTCATGAGCCTCGTCCTGGACCACCTCTACCGAGACGCCGGCATGAGCCTCTTCCAGACGATTGAGCGCGAGACGGCCGAGGAGTACATCGACTTTACAGTGCAAGTCTTGGCGGCGGCCAACGAACTCTTGCTCGACAAGCTCAAGCAGGTCTGCTCGGCAGTCCTGCGCAGCTTCGGTTCGTCGGCGAGCTCCTTTTTTCCCAGCATGTCCGTGAGACTCACTTGCGCGATTCGTAGTCACGCTGCAGAACGTCTGCTCGATTTTGTGCGACGCCGCCTTCTACGAGGCGCACGACTTGGCTCGCGCCTGCATGTACTTCCTGTGCGTGATCGGTTCGCCTAGCCCCTGACAAGCACTCAACTATTCCCGGTCGCAGTTCGTCGTCGATGGAAACGGCTCTCGAGACCAGCTTGCTCGACGACTTGCCGACCGATCTCCTGGTCGCTCTCGCCGCATTCGTTCGGGAACGTCAGGGCGCGAAGATGCCCATCTCTCGCTCAGGGCTTCTGCTGCAGGACATCATCGCAAAACACCAAGAGTACTACGCCGAGACCGATGTTGCTCGCCCGACAGGCGCTGCGAAGCGTTACCGGCCAGCAGTCGTGCCAAATTCGCCCCGCCCTTCGCCTTCCCTGCTCTCGCCTGCTTCGTCTCCGCAGCTCACCCCAATCTCGTCGTCCGTCAAGTCTCCGCGCATGCGACCCAGCACATCGCCGAATCCGAGTCCCTCGTTGCCGGCCGTACGCGAAGTCGACGAGCCTTTCACCCTTGACGAGGACTTCATGCTCGACTCGGGCGCTTCAACGCCCTCTCGTGCTGTACTCGTCACATCGCCCCCTGTACAACCGGCGATCGGACGTCGCCGCTCTTCGCTCTTACCAGCCGGTTCGCCATCGCATGCAAGCTTCATGCCTCTCGGCTCGCCGCCGCCTTCTCGCCTCCAGCCGTGGCAGGCGACCTTTGACAAGAGCGAGAAGGCTCGTCTCGACTTGCGCAGCATCATGGCGGATCAGTCGGCGACGTCGGAACAGCGGCGGCCCAGCTTTGCGAAGCAGCCGCTTGCTCCGTCGTCAAGCGTCGCGACTCCTGCGCTCGGCGGTCTATCGGCGACTGCTGCTTCTTGGCGTCCGGTCTCTGCCCCTCGCGCCTCGTCGCTAGCGAGCATACAGTTCGAGCAGCAGACGGCGGCGCCGATCGTCAGCCGTACACCCTCGACGCCTTCCCTGCGCAGTCCGCCGCCCGCGCCTCCAGTCGGCGTCCACAATACACCTCCCGCATCTTCTCCCACGCTCCGCTCCCCTCATCCTCCCGGTTCCGCCACTGGACCCGTCTACACCCCGTCGCGAATGACGCCGACGAGGGGTACTCCCGGCCCTCGCATACCCAAGTCGCTCTTCGGCGGGTCCGACACGCCGTGGCAGAACTTTGACCGCCTCGCTCCGCCGGCTCCGCCTGCTGCATCGAGCTCGTCTGCCGCCATTGACCCCTTCGCACCGCCTTCTCCCGCCGCTTCTTTTGCCGCCATCCAGTCCGAACAGATCGCCCAGCTCGCGGCTGTGGAGAGCCATCGCGCTCCGCGTAGCCTTGCGGACGTCATGGCGGAAGAGCAAGCGGAGGCGCGACGGCGAGAACAGGCGCACAAGGAGGAGAAGGAGTTCTTGGCATGGTTCGAGGAAGAGAGCCGCAAGGTGCAGCAGGAGAACGGCGGGAAGCCAGCTGCGGTCCAGTCGGGCAAGGCTGGAAAACGAGGCGGCGGAGGCGGAGGACGTGGCGGGAAGAGTCGAGGAGGAGGAGGGAAGAAGTCTGGGCCGCCTGGTCAGGCCGAGGTTGGTCCTTCGGCATCGCCGTTAGGCGCATCTACCTCGAAGCACGGTGGTGGCGGTGGTGGCGGACGGGGAGGTCGAGGCGGCAGCAAGGGACGGGGAAGAGGAGTTGGGAACGGGACGACCACGCCCTCGTCCGCTCCAGCTGCCACGTCGTCGGCTGGCGTCGCCGCATAGGTCCTCGTCCGCGGTGTCATTATCCATACGAGTGCTTCTGCAGTCTTACGGACGTCGTGTTCGGCTGTTGTTGTTATCGAAGGAATCGCATTTGCGATTTCGCCTGCCACTTCTCCTCGCTTGGCTCGCCGTACTCCCATCGCACTTGTTGATGGGGATCTCTATCATCGCTAGCCTCCTGTGCAGCGTGAGGACGACGACTCCTTCATCGCCGTCGCTCACAGGCACCCTTGTTCCCACCTTGCCGCACACGTCGTAAGGCGTGCTGCTCTCGCAATTCTTCTCACAGAGATCTGTACACGAACGTAGGCGATCGTAAGCGCCTGAACACTCGAACTGCGCGCCCTCTTTGCGATGCCCCCACAGTCCCCCTTCCCGGCCTACATCCAGACCCCTCACGACCTGTACAAGAGCAAACGAGACTTTCAAAGGCCAACAGTGCTGAGGTGCGCTTGCTCCACTATTCTGCCCAGGTCCTACGAGGCTGACGCCTCTCGCAGCCGCTACTCCATCCTTGGGTTCCTCTCGTCCGGCACATATGGTCGTGTGTACAAGGCTCGCGTTCGCCAGCACACATCCGATGCTTCTCCAGCCGGCCTTTTGGGAACCCCGTCGGCCGCAACGCCGGGCAAGAGGCTGAAACTGAGTCAAGACGAGGGCGACGAGGAAGGCGAACTCGTCGCGATCAAGAAGTTCAAGCCCGATAAGGAGGGAGAGGTGGTCACGTACACGGGGATATCGCAGAGCGCGTGCAGGGAGATTATGGTGGGTCCTTCCCTTGCCCATACTTCTCCTCGGCTGACCAGCCTTCCCTCAGATCAACCGTGAAATCTCGCATGAGAACGTGACGGCGTTGCGCGAGGTGATGCTCGAGGAGAAGAGTATCTACCTCGTCTTTGAGTATGCAGAACATGACTTCCTTGTGAGTAACGCCGGCGTGTCCTTCGCTTCGAGCTTCTCACCCTTCACCTCCCCAGCAAATCATCCACCACCACTCGTCGACTCGAACGCAGCTACCTCTCGGAGTGCTCAAGTCGCTCCTGTGGCAGCTCTTCAACGGCGTCAGCTACCTGCACGACAACTGGATCATCCACCGCGACCTCAAGCCCGCGAACATCCTCGTGACGGAGAAAGGACAGGTCAAGATTGGCGACCTCGGTCTCGCCAGGTTGTACCAGGAGCCGCTGCAGAGCCTGTACACGAGCGATAAGGTGTGCCACGAGGGATCCGTTCTCACTCGGCTTGCCAACTGAGACGCCCTTTTCGCAGATCGTTGTCACCGTCTGGTACCGCTCGCCTGAACTGCTACTTGGAGCGCGACACTACACGCCTGCCATCGACATGTGGTCAATGGGCTGCATCTATGGTGAGCTCCTCGGTTTACGACCGATGTTCAAGGGCGAGGAGGCGAAGATTGAGCTTGGCGCGAAGAAGGGGGGTGTCCCGTTCCAGCGAGATCAACTCACACGGGTCATCGAGGTCTTGGGATCCATCAGTCGTAAGTCGCTTGCCTCCCACGTCGGAAGCAGCAGTAGCTGATTCATTCCTCGTCCCTCGTCCGACAGCAAAAGACTGGCCGAGCGTCGTGCAACTGCCCGAATACCCTCAACTTTCGCGTCTTGATCGGTGCGCTTCAGGGCTGCCTCGATCCCGTTACCGAGGCCGCAAGTCTGTTGACTTATGCCTCTTCGCTCCTCACTCGCAGTTACCAAGACTGCTTGTCGCAATGGTTCAACGGCCGTCTTCCTCGTGGCGCTCCGCCCTCGCTCGCGTACGACTTCATGCGGCAACTGCTCGCCTACGACCCGACTAGGCGGATCACGGCGCGAGCGGCGCTCTGCCACGCTTGGTGGGGACAGGATCCGAAGCCTCACGCCAAGTACGTTTCCTCAGCTTGGATCAGTTGTGAACATCCGTCAGTGACCACCTGCATAATCGCAGCGCGTTCACGCATCTTCCGCCGGCTGTTTCCTACCCGCTCCGCCGCGTCGCTCACGACGACTCGGATCCGAAGATGCAGCACAACACGCTGAACAAGTACGCCTACACTGCGAGCGGCGGGAACCTGGGGATGGCGGGCAACCTGAGCGGATCGGGCGCCGGCGGAGGACGGAAGCGAGGACGCGACTAGAGATGGGCGGATTGGTTGGGTTCGTTCTGTTGCTTGTAAATCTACCGCATTGCATTCTGCGTCTATCCGTCTATTCGACTGCTGTCTGACCGCGTACCTTTTGCTCTTTCCCTCCTCCTCGCACGGCTCACACCCGCAGGTTGCTTTCGCTGCCTTCCTACGATTCCGTTCCGACGCCGCGACGAGGGTGAAAGGCTCGCTTGTCGATTGCGCGGGTTGCGCGAGGTGAGCGTGTGCTGTGGCGATACAGCTCTTCCGCCTCGTCCGACGACCCGCCCTCGTCCGACGACCCGCTGGGTCCGTGTTGGCGTTCGGCCGAGCTGGACCGTCCGCTCGATCTGGCCTTCCGACGATCGATATGATCGCGCAAAGGGTGCGTCCGCAGGTCCTCAGCAAAAGCTGTCTCCGCCTGCGCATCCGATTTTCTTCTGCTCGTGCGCAAGTCCTTCAGTCTCCTCCGCTTGTCCTCAAGCCTGCGTCTCGTCTCGTTTAGCTCTTCGCCGCTTGGGTTGCTGCCCTGAGCGCTCTGGCTGTCCTCGAAATCGTGCCAGTGCTGCTCCTCCTCGGTCGCTCGGCGGTCGAGGTGTGATGCAAGGCGCCGCCTTGCGAGAATGGGTAGCTGCCCCGCCCTTCCTCGCGCCCGCTTTCCTTCGAGCCGCAGCGACTCGTCGTGGTGTCGCTCAAGCTCCACCGCCTGAGCGTGGCGGTCGCGCGGATGCCGTTCGGGGCGACTCATCGGGTGCGACCGCTCATCTCCCGCAAGGAGGCCTGCCTCGGCCATGTCGGCTGTGTCGGACTCGCCCTCAGAGGCTTCGGTAATCGCGGCAGGATGTCGCTTCCCGTGATCATAGCGGAAGTATAAAGCGAGGATCTGCAATTTGCGAAGGTCAAACCGAGTTTGCGCAAGCCAAGCGAGCGAAGGACGAGACGTGCAACAGAATCATTCGTAAGCGCGAAAAGCACGTTACCAAGGAAAGGTGCTTGGCCGAAGAAGTGCCCCAGAGCAGCGGGACCTCCCGGCGGAGTAATCGCAAGGATGCTCTGTCGTCCGCAGGGTTAGCCAACTCTCGACGAGCATCTGGTCATTGCAAACGCACGACGAGCATAGTGATGTTCTGCGCCATGAGCCACATGTACATGTAGAGCGAGTTATTGCCGAGCGTTCGTTGGCGGAGAATCTTGAGGATCTGGCGGATTCGAGGAAAGTCTTCGTGAGGCCAGGATTGTCAGCGAGAGAAATCCTTAATGAAACAAGATCCCAAACACACTGTAACAGAGCAATCCGAGCATACCGAGCGCCCATCCAGCCCTTGTCCTCGGGTCATGCGGCACCTTGCCTGGCTCGAGGGCTGGTTCTGCAGCACGACGGACGTAGTCGATCACAAACCAGGCAACGGTGCCTCCGACAACCACGAGCTTGTTGATAAAGATCGCGGAGGAGTCCGAGGATTGTCAGCCACGCCGTTCGAGCCGGTGTCCGAGGAAACGCACCGCAAGTACCACCAAGTTCACCCTCCACGAGTCAAACTCCAGCCACCATCGCCTCTTTTGGTGTGCGGCAGTCGGTTGGACGCGGTTGCCGCGCTTGAAGCGCTTGCCGCAGTGACTGAGGACGATGAGGATACTGAACGATTTCGACGATCAGGCCCGAGGGGGATGGCTTGCTGCGCGAGGACTGAGGCGCACACATCGTTCACGAAGAACCAGCTGAACCGCGTCGAGCGATCAGTTTCGCCGAGAGCAACGTGAGTCAAAATTGGCCGAACGCACATTCCCGAGATCTTCTGTGTCAACAGTGCGCCCGTCAAGAACATCCCCACGACCTGTCCGACGTCCCCGAGTAGCCACAGCCAGAGGAGCCCAAGTGATGGACCGCCTTCTGGCGAGACGACCAGGTTGCAGATCTGTGGGAAGCAGCTCCATAGGGAGCAGCCGACTGAAAGAATTCAGCTGGCTTCTTCATTTTGATTGAGAGAAATCGCACAGGACAGCCAGCCCGTCAACTTCGAGACGAGGTCGAGCGTTGACAGTCCTATCGGAACGTCCGCCGTTGCGCGCGCAACAAGGCCAAGCACCGATAGGCCCACTACCATGTCCAGCATCTCGAGTGTAGCAGCCGTGCCGGGACTGGGAGGGAAGGGAGGCCTGTCACCAACGCTCGCCAGCTCAGAGGTGGGAAGTTCGGAGAGTCCGCGGAGGGACTCCTGCGAGCGAGCACGCCACACCGAACGCCGTCTCGCGAGAGCTGGCTGAGCTCTAATCGCATGTCGTCAACCCATGCAACGGGAACGGCGAGGCGGGAGGACGAGTGAGGAATGGGAGAACAAGTCATCCTCGCAGCCCAGACGATCCTAGCTGTGTGACCTTGAGCTGCTATTGCCTCCCGGCTGCGCAAAAACTTCATGCGTGTGCAGCTGGCGGCGTAGCAGTAGCGCAGTAGGATCGATTGTCGCTGACGGGAAGAATAGAGGAGTGGCTCGACGGGAAGCGGTGCGCGACAGCGTATGTACGTCGAAGCAGCATGACTGAGCAGGTAAGGCAAGGCACGAGCCTTTCTAGCGAGCAATGAGTAGAGGCAGAAGAGAGACCCGCCTACTACCGCCCTCTCGAACTGCATTAGCTCGCTGACTGCCATCCCATCACCATGAGCGCCGTTTCAGCAACTGAGCCGCGAGATGGGCGCTTCGAGGGACTTTTGGCGCTGCGCGAGCGCCTCACGCGGGACGAGAAGCGGGCGAAGTCCCGCCGACAAGGAAAGGAAGCTGATGAGAGTATTGGAGCGGGACATCAGTACGTACGAGCGCAGTGGGCGTGTGGATGGGATGCTGAGCTCGCATCAATTCTTTCGTGACCCGCAGACCGCTCGATTACGCTGCCGCCTTCGACACTGTCCTCCCCTTCTGCTCCTCGACCTCAACTGCCGTCTCCTCCGCCGTCCACAAGGGTTCGAACCCACTGGTGCCTACAACTATCGCTTTTGAGACCCTCGACAACCTCCTCCAACGCGCGCACGCAATCTTGACAGCCCGAGCATACCCCGAGGATATCGACGCCGTTCGCGCGCAACTCTCGCGCGACTTCCTCGTCTACCTGTCATCCACTCTCTACGCGACATGGCACAAGCAGCTCCCGTCAGCGTTGCAGAAGCTCAAGGCGTCCCTAGAGACGCTGTTCGCGATCGCTTCGCCGGCTTGCCTCGACGTCCAGGACGTATCGAAGCAGCTCAAGGAGAAGGTCCTCGTCGATGCCCTCGACAGCCGACGAGCGCTCAGCACCTTTGAAGCTCTGATACCGCATCTTGCGGTGGAGGACTTCGCGGCCTTCGCGGAGTCGTCGACGGGCATGCAGGGTATCGCGGCGGGCGTTCTGCGACGCTTCATTCGGACGATCGCTATGAACGATGAGCAGGCGCAGTTAGTGGGCAAGACGGCACTGAGCTGGATCGAGAAGTGCTGGGCGACGCGAGAGGTGGAAGGCAATGCCTTCGTCATCGAACCCTGCCTCGAAGCCTGCCGGACCGACTCGCCCAAACTCCGACACTCGGTCACGACGTACATTCTCCAGGGCGCCTTTTCTCGCCGGAAGGAGTTGTTTGTCGAGATGTTGCGGGCTGGCGGATACCTCTTCACGGACGAGGCTGCCAGAGACACGCCGGACGCGGATCTCGAAGCGGCACTGGCCATCTTCAAGACCGGCAACGCCCTTAACCTCGTTGATTTGGACGCTTCAGTCGATGCCGAGCCATCGAAGAAGGTGCCCCTGCCGTCAGGGCTGCTACGCTCTTGCCTTTGGCACTCGTCGACCTCCCTTCGAACCTCGGCCCTGTCGGTTCTCGTCCTCGCCCAATCGCCTGCGGTCCCGTTTCCCCTCTCCTGCTTCCCTCTCCTCCGAGACTTCTACCAATACTCGCTGTCCGAGGAAGACGCCGAGTTCCGTATGTCGACCACCTCACTCACCGGCAAGCTTCTCCTGCGCCTTCGCGACTCATCTTGGAAGGCGCAGCGTACGGCGGACAAAGGCAAAGACGGAGCGTCGGCGGCGGCCGAGTATGTCTGCGCCGCAAAGAGCTTCCTCGAATGGTTTTTCAATCTGGTTGGGCGCGAAAATCTCAATCCCGCTCGCCCTTTCCGGCTCAAGATCACGTCGCTTCGCCTGCTCGATCTCGCCCTTCAGGCGCACGTCGATCCGCGCTTCCACATTGAGGATCAGGCGAATGCAGGAGACGGCGAGCCGGGCAGCGGCCGGGACGCAACTAATGGCTTCTCGTCGTACCGTAAGACAGCTAAGACGCAGACGCCGACCTTCCACGCCAAGCACCGCAAGATGGACCGCAACGATCACCTCCATGCGTCCGACAGCTCGACGACACCAGCGCGTCATTCTGCGTGGCCCTTCGATGTCGAGGTCGTCACGCCCGAAACGACGCAGACGCTCCTACGGCAACTCCTCTCGACCTACACCGCTATTCGGTACCTCGCCGTCTCGATGCTCGAACGCTTCCCGTCGCCGTTGCCAGGATACGAAGGCGAAGAAGGCACAGCTCGAGCGAAGGAGCAGCTTCTCCAGCCGGCTTTGCGCATGATTCGCAGTGGCCGCGAGGCAGAAGCGAGTGCAGGCGCTGGCGTGATCGGACTCGTCTGGCGGAAGTGGATTCTCGAGGCGATCGAGAGCGGTGGATCGGCCATCGACCACGGCTTGGCGCTTGGTCCTGTCGGCGGTTGGTTGGAAGGCGCAGATACCGAGAGCGGGCCGGCCGGATACGCCTACGTCTCGTCGCTGCTCGACCTGGCCGACCAACAGCTGTCGCAGTACTCCGTCAACCTTGCCACGGCCGCGTCAAGGACGCCCATGCACGGCACCATCCTTGCTCTCCGACACCTCTTCGTCTCGATCCCGGCCGCCTCGTACTCTACCCTGTCCCCCGCTGATGACCGCCGGCAAATCTTCCATCGCACACTCGGAGTCATTAAGCGCGTCTGGGATGTTACGTCTCCTGTTCTCGCTGCGAAGGCGCCCGAGGGAGCTGGGGCCGACGACGCCGACACGGAGGAAGCGCGCGCGATTCGTTTCGAGCGTCAAGCGCTTGCGGGAAACGGCGAAGACAAGAGCGAAGCGGCGGAGGGGACGGGAGGAACGCAGCACAAGATCATCCTAAGCGCTTGCTGGCGGGCCATGAAAGAAGCTGGGTATGTCTCCTCTATTATTCGCGCATGTAAATCCGCTGACAGGTCGTCCACAGAGAATTGCTCGAGACGATCCTGCGCATCCCGTCCGAACTCGACGCTGACGCTTTCCGGCAAATCTGGCACTTCGACGAGATTGAAGCGATCGGCGACCTCTTCGGCACCTGGTTGCGACTTGCTCGACACCGGGGCACAGTCGCGAACTTGCACCCCTGCTTTTCTCGGAGTGCCGCAGCGCTGCTGGTCTCCGGCAAGCGCTGGCAAGAGGTCGGCGAACTTCCGGGACAGTGGCTCAAGGTGCGCTTCGCTGGTTGTCTACGCTCACGCACGCCGGCTGACCTCGCTCGTCCTCTGCAGGAGTACCTCGACGCCATCGTCTCGGCGCGGATCTCGATCACTCGCCGTTCGGCCGCCATCCCCTTCGTCATCCTCGGGCTGATGCTGGCCATCCTTCCGACATCGCGTCAGACCTTCGATGCGGCCCTCGTCCGACTGTTCGAGATCGCCGAGTCAACCAAGTCGGACATCACCGACGAGAGTCGAACACACGCCATGAACACCTTGCGAACCATCTTCCTCGATGCCAAGGGCGGCGTTGCGGCGCAGCAATATGTCGAGCGTGGCTTCCACCTCTCTATCCGACTCTTCTGGTCACCGAAGTGAGCGATCCCGTTCGATCCCGTTCTTGCTCGAGCTGACAAGCTACTCTTGCTCAGCTGGATCTTGCGGAACGTCGCCATGATGCTCTTTGGTTCCCTCATCAACCGCGCGATCAACTCTCGACGAGCCAACCTGGACCGTGACCCCGTCAGTTTGTCGAAGCGCGTCTCGATCGACGACTTCTTCGCGCGGTATCCCAGCTTGCAGCCCGTTCTGCAAGAAGAACTGGAGCGTGGCTGGCGCGAGAGCGCATCATTGCCGCCTGTATGTGACCTGTACTTGCGCATGTCCTCGCAGCCTGACTGACCCGCCTCGCTCACGTACAGTCCTCGAACCTTCAGTCGTCGCTTTTCGCCATCCTCATGCTTTTTTCGCTCCTGCGGACGCCAAAGCGGCTTAGCACACAGAGCGATGCGGGAAAGCCGACCTCGCCGTCGACCGCTTTCGTTCCGCTAGTCGAGGCATGTCTGGCGAGTCGTGTGTGGAAGGTGCGACCCTCGGACAAGTCTGTTACCCATGTCGCGAGGCTCACTCGTACATGTCCAGATCCGCAACGTTGCGGCGGACGCCTTGACCGGATTGGTCGCGCCTGACGATGTCAGTGATACTTGCCTCGCGATTCTCATCGAGATGCGCCAATCTGTCAGCACCGTCTCGCTCAACGAGGTCCGTCCTACAAAATTCTTTGCTCTACAAGCTGAAGTTGACTTTACCCGTCCGTAGCTTCATGGTCAGCTTCTCCGAGTTCTGCGACTCGTGGAGGTGTATCCGCTGGCGCCGGCCGACGAGAAGAGAGGTGAGAATAGTGACAGCGCTTTGTGGCTAGGCCTGAGCAACGCTGACTGTTTCGCTAAGCAGTTTCAACCGCCTTCGTCGACCTGCTTCCTACCTTCATCGGCACCTCCCGCAGCCCGCCGACTGTCCTTTCCACCTATTTCACGATTGCTCTCCACCTTCGATCTTCATTACCGCACGTCTCGACCGCTGCGTTCGACTTCGTCCAACAATCGGAAGCTGCATCCGCCGAATCCCGGTGCCTTCCTGGTGCAGAGGAACTTGCTCGGTCTAGCTGGCAACTGCTGTTTGCCAGCAGTCGAAACGACGAACACGCTGCACTTGTCATCGGCGCGCTCGCCGGCAGTAGTCTCGAAACGAAGCGGGCGGCTCTTACCCACCTTGAGACCGGTCCAGGACAACTTTTACAGCGGACATCAACAGCCCTATACCGTTTCGTCCTCGACCCGGGTCAGGCGGGCGACGTGCGAGTTCAAGCCTCAACCCTCCTGCACGCCGTCTCCTCTTCTTCGTTCACGGCGGACTTTGAGGAGGTTATAGTCGCGAACAGCGAGACGCCGATCGTTCCCCTTCGCGAGGCACTGCTCCCAGTTGTAGCCTCGGCGGCACGGACAGAAGACCAACGGACGCAGGCTTTGCGGTTGCTGGAGCAGGCGAGCGACGTGAATGAGGTGAGCGCCGCCCGATCCGTAAACGGCTTGATGGAGGCTGACATCCTCTCACGCAGTCTGTCGAATCGCGCGAAGCTGCCGGCAGTGCCCTCATTCGCTTCGCCAAGCTGCACAACTCGCTCGACGCCCTTCCCGCCTCGCTTCGTCCTCGCTTCGCGCTGCTCGCCTCACGACTCTTACAAGATGACGACGTGACCGTGCGGGAGTACGCAGCCGAAGCTTGCGGTCTGCGGCTCGTCGAGGGCAAGGCGGTTGAGCAGGTCGTGACCGACGGCGGAGAGCCGCTGCGGCAACTTCTGCTCGAAGAGGAAGAACGGGACTTCGGTGAGCGCACTTGGAACGTGCTCGGTCATCGTTGAGCTGACCTCCCATCCGTCGCAGAAAACGACCTCGCCCTCATCTCGAACCCTTCCTCCCTCCTCTTCGCCGTCGAAAAGCCGAACATCTTCCGCGACTTCGCCCTCGCGACGTCACTCCTTCTTCCTTATTTCTCTTCCGCCTCGTCGCCCAACATGAAGGCGCACGTACGAATGCAAACCGCCAAGCTCGCCGAGGCGGTGGCAGCGAATCCAAGCCTCCCCGCCGGCCCGCTCGGCTTGACCGGCAACGAGCTCGTCTCGCGATGGGCGAACACACTAATCAGGCGACTCGACACGATGGGCGAAGCAGAGGACGAGGCGATCTTGCGCTTGCGGCCTAGCCTCTAGACGCATCACATACCATGCAACGTAGATTGTACTGTATGCATGACACTGCCTGGGGTCCCTTTGTACAGTATGGCTCGTGAGAATGATCGTGAAGCTATGCGCGCTTGCGCCTTGTCGCCTTGACGCGAAGAGGCTCGGCGAGCGAGAGCGTCAGGGCGCCCTTATACAGCGGCGTCTTCTCAAAGTCGCACATCTTGACGTTCTCGAGGTATCCTGGTGCAAAAGAGAGGTCGAACTCGCGCGTGACGGCGTTGAGGACGGAGGTGCCCTCGTACAAGGCGAGGTTTTGGCCTGGCGAAGACGGAGGGTTAGCCAAATCTTCCGTTTGAGTGGAGCGACGATGATGCACCGAGGCAAAGACGGTAGCCACCGTTGAAGGCGTGGTACTTCCACTGCGACTCCTTGACGAGGTTGCCCTCCGAGTCGAGCCAGCGTTCCGGCTTGAACTCGGCTGCGTCCGGCCCCCAAACCTTCGGGTCGCGGTTCATCGTCCAGTCGGACCAGAACACGCTGTTGACGACAGCGGTGAGTCGTTGAGCGTGCCATAGGGTAGGAGCAATTGCGACGTACATGTCGCCCTTCTCGATCCTTGGTCCGCCGTTCGGCAATACATCTGGTCCCAACGCTTCCCACGCATTCTTCGGCACACTCGGGTGTAGCCTCAATCCCTCCTGGAATACTGCGGTAGTCGTGGTCATCTGCTTGAAAGTGTCATACCCGACCTCGCCCAAGTTGTCGGTTTCCTTGCGGATCGAATCGATGTGCTTAGGGTTCGAAAGGAGGTGGAAGAAAGTCCAGGAGAGGGCCTGGGCGGTGGTGTCGCGACCGGCAATGATGAGATTCAGGATGGCGTCCCTGCGAGAACAGGCAAACGGGTCAGTCGGCGACTCGCTCGGGCAACGGGCAACAACGGGACGCACCGCAGCATTTTCTTCGTCAAGGGAGCGCCGTTGTCGTCACGCAAAGCCATGTAGAGCGAAAGCAACTGTCGACGACAAGAAGGTCAGTCCCGCTGAAGTGCCTCGTGACCGAGCGTGCGACTCACGTCCTTCTCGGCCGCCTCCTTCTTCTGAGCGCCAGTGAAATTGCCTCGGCCTTCGCGCTCGCGCTCCTCAATGACGCCGTATGCGAACGAGTCCATGACTTTGGTCGCCGCCGCCATTTTCCAGTGTGTGCCGTCGAGGAACTCGGTGACGGGCCAGAATGGGCTGCGAGTGACAGTCGTCAGCGCTTTATGCGAATGTCAAAAAAACCTAGCGGCGGAACGCACTTCATGAAGCGGCGGTTCATGACGACTTGGCCATAATCGAACGCCTTGGCGAAAGGAACGGGCTCGTCAGACTCGGTGTTGAGTGCGCCGATGTCCTTGCCGAAGGCCATCTCGGCAAACGAGTTGAGCGTGAAGCGGAAGAAGAGGTCTTGCAGATCGAACTCTGCGAGACGCAAAAAGTCTCGGTCATGGCGGGTTCCGCGGAAAGGTGAGCAGAGACAGCGCACCTTCGCCGCGGTCGGCGTGACGTCCGATGATGGCGATGAGCTTAGCCATCTGGTTCTCGAGCGACTGCGTGATGACACCCTTGAAGTTGTTGGCCGTAAAAATCTTGGCAGTCGTCTTGCGCTGGAGCTGCCACGAGTGTCCGTCGACCTGCTCGAGAAAGGCTGTCGGCGTTCTGAACGTCGAGAGACTGAGCTCGCACGAACGGCTACTCACGCAGAAAATGCCGTCGCCGAGGAGGCCGGAGAGGTTTTTGTAGAACTGATCGCCCTTGACAAAGTTGTTAAAGTTCGTGCGCTGGATGTACTCGAGGTACTGCGAAACAGAACCTCGTCAGAAAATGGCCATGCTAGAAGACCAGTCCGGCGAGCAGAGTTGACGAACCTCGGGCTTGGAAGCCTCGATCATACGTCGCCAAGGGAGCGTGATGGAAACGGCGCGGGACGGGTCCTTCTGCAGTGTGTCCTTGTGCTTCTCGCGAATCTCGATGAAACCTGTGCAGCGTGCGACCAGGTCAGTCCACGGAGTTCCTCGTGCTCCGCGCGCTCTCGGGGCTTCCGACTAACGGTCAAGCTGCCTGTCCTGGTTCTTGACCATCGTCGGCAAGTCACCGAGGAACAACCATTGCTGGCCGGGAACAGTGAAAAGGTCGGGACGAGGACGAGTTCCGATGGCGCGCTTGTCGCGGTAGCTCCAGGCGAGGTAGGCGAGGTACACGGCAACGACCAAGCCGACAGTCTGAGCTGTCGAGAGCTCGATGTGCGAGACTGACGAGATTACGTTCGACATCGCTGGCGAGAGAAGCGTTTGACAAGCGCAAGTCGAGGCGGGAGACGAGGCAGGCTGAGACTGGCGAACGGAGCGGGCGTGACCAGTAGAAGGTCGGAGGATCTGAACAACGGTGCTGGACGGCAGGAAGTGAAGCGAGCGCGGCCAAGAGACGAAAGCGGGGAAGAAATGGAAGAAGTTCGCGGCGGCGACTTCGACTCGCCGTAGCGGCGACTTCGACTCGCCGTAGCGATCTGCGTTCCGAGCCAGCGTTGCCCGAGGTCACACGGGTCCCAGCGGGCATCGCTGAGGTACATGCACACAACTGTAGTGCGCTTTGCCGCGCGCGTCCGTCCGCACCGTCTTCTCGTGCGCACTCGAGTCGCTGCCTTGGAAGCAAACTCCCGCAGGTGTTGGGCACGTCGGAGGAGGAACCGCGTCATGCCAGTTACACGCAGGTCCTGCAACCGTGTCCTTCCACCAACAGCGAGCGCGGGCAATAGGTGCCGTCGCGAGTGTCGCGAGGACGAGGCGAGGTTAGCAACCAACGCCGTCCGCTGCAGTCGACAGCCTGGCAGCGATAGCAGACTCTCATGCTTCTCACCCGATTGGCCACCCGACCAAGGCAGCCGGGCGAGCGAGTCGAGTTGATGAGGGATGGAGTACTAGGTTGGACTTTGGACAACTCCATCTCGATTCGACCGCTCTTCAGGCTACTTGATCGCTTAGACGAGCTATTGACGTAGCAAAGCCCGAGTACAATGGCGGAGATCTACGCCAACTTTGCGCAAGAGCTCCAACGGGTCCAGGAGGGAGGGGTCGACTTGCTCGACGAGGCGGACGGGCTACTCGCTCGATGGGGGGCGCTCTGTGAGGCACAGTGAGTCTCCACGCGGTCTCTTAGCGTTCCTAACCTTTCAAAAAGCGCTTTCGAGCTGCTGCCATCGCGCTGCCTTCTCATCTTACTCGCGGGTTCAACGAGTTGACGTCTCGCTCGACCCGCTCTGCAGGCAGCAGACTCTGTCGGACGACATCGACGGCGATGCGGTGAACGCATGGACCCTCGAGCGGAACACGTGGGCGCTCGTGCAGGCGCTCTACGCGTGCGTCTCCTTCCGAGTCCTCCCTCGACCGCTCGCTGACCTGCTTTCCTCTGCCAGTGAACGCCTGAATGAGGATACTGCGGAACCTTCATCCTCTAAGAACCCGTACACGCCGCCTCTGACTGTCGCGCAGAAGTTGATCGAGGGCAACAAGGAACTCGTCGAGCTGTCGGTGCGCGACGGTTAGCTATCCAGCCGAGTTACAAGTATGGAGTAGCTTAACACTACTCGGCTCTCGCAGGTCATCCGCGACTGGCTGCACTCGATTCCCTCGTCACTCAACCCCGCCGAGATCCGTCGAGGCTACCAGCCCTACACCAAGAACAAGCTGAAGCAGGTCCGACGGACGGGTGCGAAGGCGCCGAAGGGGTTGGTCGACCGGCTGGACCCGGATGCACTGCTGCGCTGGAACACGGAGGATGAACGCGCGAGGCTAGAGGCGGACGATGCGGTGCGTCTCCGCCCAGTTTTAGAAGACTCCCAGGATTGCTTGCTAACCTGCTTCTCTACTGTAGGCCTATGAGAGAGCCCTGCTGCGAAGCCTGTACGAATACGTTCGCGCCGGCGAACTCGATCTCGCCATCGATATGTGCCGCCAATCCGACCAGTCCTGGCGTGCGGCCTCGCTCTCGGGCGGCAAATTGTGGTGGGACCCGGCACTCGCGCCGAACGAGGAAGTGTACGATGAGGTCGAGATGGTCGAGAAGGAGGAGAAGCGCATCAAGGGGAACGCAAACAGGAAGCTGTGGAAGACTATGTGCCGGAAGCTGGCGGCGCAGGTGCGTTCAGCCTCTTTGCATCTGGCTTAAGCTGGTTCCACGAGCTGACTTGCCTCCCGCCCCGCCCGTAGACCACGATCGACCCTTACGAGCGCGCGCTGTACGGGGCTCTGTCCGGCGACGTCGCCTCGGTTCTGCCCGTCTGCGCAACGTGGGAGGATGTCGTCTGGGCGCATCTCAACTCGCTCTTCGAGTCACATGTGGAAGCGGGCCTCGCCTCCTCGCCATGGGGTCGGTACTGGCAGCGATCCTCCGTCGCGCCGCTCGATCCCAAGACGCCTCTCGACCCAGAAGACCCGCTCTTCGGCTCGGCGGCGCAGGGCAAGGCAATCCGGCAGGAGCTCGAGCAGGTGTTCGAGAAGCTGTTGCGGAGCGACAAGGCGGACTTGGCGGCTTCGGCAAAGAACCCGTTCCACGTCTCGCAGGCTTACCTCGTCATCGGGAAGATTGACGAGCTGCTGAACGCGTTCGTTGAGCGGATCGAAGCAGCGGCGACGGACACGGAACCCGAGTGCGTCTCGGGCTACCCTCTCACGTTGTCGAATTTTCCGCTAACGTCGTCACACTCTCGCAGAACCCTCGCACACCTCCTCCGCTTCTTCTCACACCTCATTCTCGTCCTCCGCCTCTTCAAGCAGTCTCTCCCGGAATACGCCGCAAACCGGATCCTCGAAGCCTACATCCACGTCCTCGAAGCGCACGACCAGGATGAGGACCTGATCGCGTTCTACGCGAGCAACCTCGAGCAACAAAGCGCTGTCGAGAGCTATGCGCGGTTCTTGCGGAGTGCGTCTCTCGACGTTTGCTCTTCCTGTGTATTTGCGTTGGTCAAGCTAACTGGTGTTGCTACTTCCGCAGCTTTCGGCCTCGACTCGGACATTCACGCCCGCCATCTCGCTCTCCGCAAGTCGCGCGAACACGGGCTCTCCCTCCCGCTCATCGCCCGCCGAACCGTCGAGCTCACCCTCTCGTCCACGCTCGCGACCCTTCCGCCGTCTTTCGCCCTTCCCGCGACCGGCCTGGACGCCCACGCAAGAGTTGACGCGCAACAACTCGAGTTGATCAGGAGCTTGGAGTGGCTCACGGCGGAGAAGGAGACGTATGAGGATGCGATCGAGGAGGCGAATGCGCTTGCGAGGTGGTTCCTCTGTGAGTTTCGATGGCGATAACCTGCTTCCGCTCGCTGAGTCCGCAGCTGACGGGTTATCTCGCGTTCGACGTCCACAGCCACGGACGCACCTTCCGCCGCTCGCCAGCTGCTCCGCTCCCTCCCCGACGATCTCCTCCCCTCCCTCGCGTCCGCCTCGACGACCACCAGCTCCAGCAACGATGCAGGAGAGCCCCCTCTTGCAGTTCAGCTTGACATCCGCGAGCACCTAGACTATCGCGCCCTGTACGACTGCTTGGACAAGCATGCGAGGTGGAGCGAGGTTTGGGCCCGCAGGCCTGGTCTTGGGTGCGTTGCGCCGCTTCGCCTTACTAGAGGTTCTATCACGACAGATGAAGATGTCTGCAGAGGAAGAAGCTGACCCTTCGCCCTGGGTCTCGCAGCGCTTCCAAACTGGACGTCGCGCAATACCGCGAAGGGGTCGCCGCGCTTGTCGAAGATTTCTACCGGAGCGCAGTCGAGCTGCTCGAGGGCGAGTGGCTCAAGTTGGACGGGCTCGATGTCGCGGCTGATGCTGCTGGTGTGTCTCGCTTGCTTCCGTACACGGTCCCGCCCGGTGCGAGAAGCATCTTGCTCAGCCAGATCCAAAGTGCGATTGCGCATGCTGACTCATGTTTCCAGCAGCCTCTCGTCGCCATGGCGAACTCGCCAGGATCCGAAGGCTCGTCGTGCCCGACCTCGTCTTCCGGCTGCACCGCGTCTTGTTCGAGACGAGCGATCTCATTTCGGCGTGAGTACACAACCTGCGACTCATCAGCGCTGAGGAGCGCGCTGACCATTCATGGGTCCCACAGGAACCTTCCGCTGTGCCTCTCTCTCGCCAACCTCGTCGCCGACGAACGGTACCAGCTCTACCTCGAGTTCGTCGCCGCCTCTCCCTCTGAGATCGACACTGCACCGCTCGGTCTCAAGGCGTACTTGGAGGAGGTGCGCAAGGCGAGTCTCGCGAGTCTGGATGCGGGACGAGGGCCGTTCGGGACGGACCAGCCAAGTAAGTAGAGTATTTGCTGCAACACTGATCGTACTCTGCTCGCTCTATCGCTGTCCTCGCACACAAACCGAGAGATGCAAAACAGTCGCTGCGAACGCGCGGTCGTCCGTCTGCGCCTTCTTCGCAACTTCGTTACGCTCGCCGGTGCTCGTGACATGGCTTGAGAGACCGAGTAGACTGCACAGGATGGCTCACTCCCCGCCCCGGCGACCTACACTGCAGCTCTCGCCCTCTTCGCCATCCCCACCCCACCCCGCTTCGCACATCTCGAATCACCCTCACCTCGCCCTGTTCCAGCCTACAGCGCAGCCTGGATCGCTCTCGACACTCGAGAAACGCAGGGCGCGGTCCCGCTCGCCGTCTCCGTCGCCCACTCCGTCGCCTATCGAACACCTCGCTCAGGCCGGTCTGGGGCTCGCCTCGCCCAGCCTGGCGGCGAGCCCATTCGGCATGCAGGGAGATGAGATGGAGAGACTTGCAGACGCGTCTGACCGGCCGGATGGGAAGCGAGGGAGGACAACATCTCTCGGTTTCGTCGAGCCCGAGATGCCGCAACGGCCGTCGCAACAGAGTCGAGGACGCGAGCGGAAGAAGAGCTTCATCGGTTTGGGTTTCGGAGGCGGAGGGACTGACAGCGAGAGTGTGGGAGCGCCGCTGGGACGGCGGAGGATTTCCTTCGGCTTTGGAGGTGGGGCCAGTCCAAACGCCGTGGACAATCCGGTGCGGGTGCAGGGTGCGTCTCCTGCTCTCCTACGACACCCTTCGAGGCGGCATGCCAGCTTTGCTGTCGCGGGAGGCGATGTACTGACTCCCTTGCTCCCTATCCTCGACTGGTGCGCGATCCGCCCGCGCTCTTGACGCCTACAGAGGCCTCGCCGCAGCCACCCGACAGCGCCAAGTCGATATCGAAGAAGAGGGGAACCAGCGGAGCCAAGGCGTTCTTACGGAAAGCGAGGAGCTTCGGAACGAGTCCCATCCTCGGTTCGTCGAACGGCGGGACATTCGCTTCCTCTTCCTCGACCGACCAGCATCCATCGTCCTCGATTCCACTCAACTCCCCCGTCCTGCCAGTGCCAAGACTCTCGACTTCCTCGCTATCCATCGACACCGTCTCGCCTGTCGACTCTCCCGCACCGCTCTCCGAAACTTCGACACCCGTCACTCCTCACAGCCCGTACTACCACAACCACCCCTCTACCTCATCCGCCTACATCCCATCCCCGCAACTCGGCCAGTCCCACTCGTCCAGCGCGACGGGGAGCACGATGGTCCTCCCCGAACCGATTCCCTCCCAGCCGCACTGGCTTTTTGCGCCCGCGCCGAGCTCGTCCGCCAATCGTGATGCCGCTAGCTCGCCTGGAAGCTCGCTCGAGCAGAGCAGACGAAAATCAGCGGACGAGCGAGCGCGAGATTCGCACGAGTCGTCCAGCGGGACGAGCATCACCCACCGCAAGGATAAGGGGAAGGCGAAGGAAGGCGAGCAAGAACAAGGCCCGAATGCGCCGTCGCCTGCTATGACGCCGAAGCGCAAGACGCGACGGGCTACGCTGGGCGGGTTGTTCGGCCGGAAGGAACCGAAGGCGTCTCTGCCGCCGACTGGTATCGGCGGATCCAGGTTGTCAGCAGACGGTGCCGGAACTACAGGCGAGGGCCCACTCTTCGACTCGCCGACGGACTCGCCTGCGCTCAGCGGTGCGACAACACGCGAGATCAGCCTTGCCAGCGAGGGCGTTCCGATCGCAAGCATTCCCTCACTCCCGTCCCTGCCGTCCCTTCAACTCTCCAGCAACCCGTACCGCATGTCGTGGGCGTTTGGCCGAGAATCACCGAGCAATCCGCCGGAGAAGGGTAGGTCTGTTCAGCCGTCCAGCGGGAGTAAAAGTCCGTCGGGGGGTGAACGACCGACGCTAGCCATCACGACGACTCCGACCGATACTCCTGCACCTGCGTCGCCCATAGAGCAGGTCTCGCCGTCTCGGCCACCCCTAGCTGGCGCACAGACGCTGCCTTTGCCGGTCGCTCCGCCTCTCGAGCAGGCAAAGTCTTTCGACTCTGGTTCGACCTTGCTGATCCGGCCATCAGCTCACGCATCTACCTCGCCGACAACGCCCACGCCTCCCGGATACGCCTTGTCTCGCGGCGGACTCAGCGCGTCAACTCCCCCAAGTCTGCGACGAAGCAATTCGTATGCGGCGCCTTCGACTTCACGCGTCGCTTTTGCCGGCTCGACAGCACCCCTCACGCCTTCTCCCCTCTCGTCGCCCGTCAAAGAACGCCTCAACCCGCTGTCCACATCATCTTCGCCGGGCGCCGAGGCGCCTCCGCTTCTCCCCTCTCCCGGCTCGACCGCCGTGCCTCAAATCAGCCCGTCTCTCGCACACACACTCATCAAGACTCGAGCGGCGAGATCGCACTCCGACGCTTCGGATCGCAGGTCGCCGGTCCTCACGCCGCTGCCTACATACGCTTTCAGCGGCCGCAACATGGTCGTCGGCGGACTCGGCATCCCTCCAGGAGGCGGCTACTTCGCACAGGCGCATCAGAAGGTTGGCGCGTCCCGACCAACGACGGCGGACAACACGACAGGCGGAGCGAGCGCTGGGGGAAGGTCAGGCGTCTTTGGCTCGCTTGGCAGCCTCTTCGGCGGCGGCACAGCAACGAGTCAGAGCATGAGCAGGAGCTCGAGCGCTGCGACGACGGGAACGACCGGCGCTGGCACCCCTGCAACGTCGCCGGGTCTTTCGGCGGTGAGCGGATCAGGCGAGGTCAACGAGTTTGGCGCGCTGTTCGGTCAGAAGCGCTCGTCATCGCAAGCTCGACACAGCAGCTCTCGCCGACGTGGCCTCAGCGTGGGCGCCGGTATCGGCAGCTTCTTCGGCGGCTCAGCATCAACTGGCAGCGCTTCCAACCTTCTCCCGACCGGGACATCGACTTCCTCAGCATCCCCCTCACCTTCGAAAGTGCAGACTCGCGGACGCTCCGACAGCGCGTCAAGCGTGTACTCGTCGACACTTTCGCCGCCTGATCACGGCGCATCAGTCGGCGGCCGGATGCGCGCGCTGACGGACCCAAACAGGCGCTTCAGTTTCTCGCTCGGTGGTGGGTCAGGTGGCTCTGCTAGCATGGCACCTCCCGGTTCGAGCGCAGGGCGACCTGTCACGGCAGACGGATCAACGAGTCCTGCCGGTCGCGCCAACCGATCTCGTGGGAACAGTCTTAGCACAACTTTGCCACCCGAGACGAAGAAGGTGCGCAAGCCGCCCAAGCCGAGGGTGGGCGAGGCACCGGAAGAGTATGTCCGGCGATTGCTCGAGGCTGACAGCGTGAGCCGGCGAGCTTCGATGGTCGATTCAGCGGACGGCGACGCGCCGGAGGTGATGCTGGATACGAACGAGAAGGTAGCGGGAGCGCGTGTTGAGGCGAACGGCGAGGAGGACGACGAGGGCAGCAAGCCATTGCTGAAGGGCGAGGTGACGAAAGTTCTGTCGCTCAGGTATGTCTGCGTCGATCGCACCGTTTGATTCGTCGCTGACTTGCACTCGTGCAGCGCCGAACCCTTCTACACCGCCGCCCTTGAAGCCTATCTCCGCTACTTTCACTTTCACCAGCTCGCCCTCGACATCGCGCTTCGCATCTTCCTGTGCTCCGCCTCGCTGCCGTCCGAGACGCAGCAGATCGACCGCGTCATGGAGGCTTTCGCTCGCCGATATGTCGAGTGCAACCCCGGTCTGTTCGGACCGCCGGCGACAAAGCGAGACATTGGCGACGAAGGCTTATCAGCGGACGGTACGGAAGAGGGCCGGGCTGGGACGCGCAAGGACGGCCAGCAGGACAGCGACATCCCCTACGTCCTCGCCTTCTCGATGGTCATGCTCAATACCGACCACTTCAACCCGAATGCGAAGAGCAAGATGTGCGTTGACTTGGTCGTTGCGTTCTCGACCCAAGCTGACTCACTTATCACGCAGGACAAAAGCCGACTACATCAAGAATACACGCATCGACGGGGTCTCGCCGGAGATTCTTGAGGTGAAGCGCCTTCATCCTCTCTCAGCGGTGGCCCTCCTGATTCAACCTCGCCTGCAGTATCTGTACGACCAGATTACCCTCGCGCCGTTCATCTTCGTCGACGACGGTGCGCACGGAAGCGGCCTCCTCGGTCCGTCAGCCTCGACTGTCTCGCTTCTGGGCGGCAGCATCGGTCCCACCGGCAGCTCCCAGAGCGTTGCGAGCAGCGCAGCGGCACATGGCGGCTTCTTCACCAACAACGCATCGAAGGGAAAGGTCGACCCGTACCACCTTATTGCGACGAATCAGACGCGACGCTTTCGAGTCGATGTCGAGAGTCACATCCCGTCGAAGAGCCCGTTCTCCTTCAGCGGGACGACCTCTTTCTTCGTGCGTTCCTCCCATCTTGAGGAGCCGCTCAGTCGCTCATTTGCGCGCTTCGCAGGACACGACGTCGTTGCACTCGCTTTTCGCTCGCGCGCCCGTACTGCAGATCCAGAATCGGCCACGCGCCTCGCGATCGAACAGTTCAACCTTCGCCTCAACCGCCACGCACTCTCTGCCTCTCCCTTCGCCGCCTGATACGGCCGCACCCCTGCCGCCTTCGCCGGACCCTGTTATCGCCGGTTCGCCCTTAACTCCTACGGTCAGCAACGGCACGTTCATCGCAGATCCGCCGAAGAAGAAGGACAGACCGCCGATCTCGTCGCTCAAGATCACCAAGGTCGGACTGCTAAGTCGCAAGGAGGACTTGGCGGAAGGAGGGAAGAAGGCGGCGAGCCGAAAATGGCGAGGCTGGAGCGTCGTGCTCACAGGCAGCCAGCTTCTCTTTTTCGTGCGTCCCGTGCCCCTCCGCTCTGCTTCGAGCCGGAACTTATCTGCGGCGAGCAGAAGGACCCGAACTTTGCGGCGTCGTTGCAGCAGTCGCTGCGCGTGGCCGCGCAGGACTTGACGCCAAGGCCGAACGACTCGCTCGTCCTCAGCTTCAACTACCCCGGCTCCTTCAAGCCAGACGCCGTTCTCTCGCTTGCCAACACTGCGGCGATCTACGATGCGGTTCGTCTCTCCCTACTCTGAGCAAACGAGAAGCCGCTCACGCCTTGCTGCCTAGACTTACTCTAAGTACCGGAACGTCTTCCGGCTCGTCGCGCCGGCAGGACGACAGTACTTGTTTCAGGCGCACAACGAGGACGAGCTCAATTCCTGGCTCAGTGCCATCAACTTCTCCGCAGCCTTCAAAACCGCCAACATCCGCATTCGACCTCTACAACCCGCCTTCCCGTCGCCATCCCCTTCCTCTCCTCGTTCGTCGCTCTCCCTATTCCCTCCTCACGCAACTTCCGACCCTACCAGCTCGCCAACGTCCGCATCGTCGCGCCCAACAACGCCTCGAATGGCTCGAAGCCACATGCAAGACCCAGTCGCGCAGCGTCCGAGCACCAACTCGTCTACAACGCCGCGACCTGATTCGACTACTCCCGACCGACCGGACCCCGACACCAAGCCGTCGACTGAGGACGGAGACGACAACACGCCCTTGTCGCTGCTCATGACGCCTCGAGCTCCTTCGTCGGGTACGAGCGGGGGTGCCATCGCGGGCTCTGCTCCACCAATCACGACTCGAGCCGACTTGCTGAGAGTGAGCCCTTCGGCAAGGTCCCGCAGCGTGACGCAATCCGACGACTGACTTTCCGTGCGCTGCAGGCTCGTATCAACAATCTTGACGCGGAGATTCGGTCTGCCAAAGAGAGGCTTCAGGCTGACCTTCGCCTCGCCAAGCACCTCGCCATCTTGACGCCCTTCCGCTCGACCACTCGCGAGCGAGTCTTGATGGCAGTTCCGCCAATCGAGAAGCGCGTTCGCCATACTCGCATGCAGTGCGTCCGTCTCCGCGCCGCTTACTCGTACTGTCCGCTGACTCTTCGCTTGCTCCCTTCGCCAGTCTCGCCAAGATCATCTGCTACCGCGAAGTCCTCTCTCGCGACTTGCTCGTCGAAGATCGTGAAGCAGAGCGGTTTCTGCGGAAGCACTCATTGCACCGGACGCACAGCCGCCGCACATCTTCTGTCCCTCGCCAGCGGAGCCCGGGTCAGCACTCGCGTCATCCAAACACGCACGGCCCGGCCCATCCATCTCACCTCTCGCAATCGACTACATCGCCTCGCCGCTCGCGAACCTCCCACGCTCAGACCGACAGCGACCCAACCTCGTTCGAATCCGCTGCTGAGTCCCTGTCGGCCCTCGCGAACGGCACCGACCTGGATCAACCACTCTCCTTAACGGACAACGAGCTCGATCGCCTCCATGTGCGCTCGCCGCCGCTCATGCAGCGGTCCAAGACGGAGACGGACTGGCAGAACGTCGTCCCGCTTGAGCAGCTCTCGCTCGACCCGCCTGATCCGTCGCCGTCGTCCAGGCTGCGCAGTAACTCGGAGCTGGTCAGCGAAGACGACTTTTGAGTCCCCCCTGCACGACGCCGAAGGACGCACCAGGGCCTCGTCGGCGAACAGCAACGCCGGCGCAGCCGATCGCAACACCGAGACTAGTCCCGCGCCGCCTACCATCTACGAGGGCGGCTTGTCGGCCCTGCAATAGCTGCGTCGTTGTCGAAAAGACGCTGGCGAGCGTCGCTTCTTTCCTTCGCGCGGTTCAAAGGCCGCCTTCCCTTCGCATCCTTTTCTCGCCTGCACCACGACTCTCTCGTTATCTGCCCCCTATGTCGTAGTTGTATGAATCCTCAGGTCAGTGTAAGGACTCGGCCGGCCAGGAGCATTAGGCGTGCACGAGGAGGCGAACAACGTTGAACGGATCTCTCCTTTCGTCCGCTCACCAAGAGATGCCGTTACCGCGTCGTCGGCAGCCTTCGACGCTCTCGCAATGGCCGCAGCTGAGCCTGCTTGCTATCTATGCCGACGAACCCGTCTTCGATGCCGGCGAAGGAGCTGCTGCTTTGAGCGACGAGGCCCTCGAGGCGGCCAGGATTCTCTACTTCGCGACGCCGCTGGAGGAGCAGCCATACGATGCTGCACGTCGGAACCGAGCGACGGGTACTGTACTAGGCGTCTCCAGTTTTGCCAGGTGCGAGCCGCCTCCTCAAGACCGTCCTCGACATTCGCTGATGAAGTGGGGGAGTCTCGCTGCAGAACGCTCTCACCGGATGAGAGAGCACAGATACGCTCGGTGCATTCGAACAAGCGGAGGATGCTCTGGCTCGAAGCGGAACCGGGCTTCCACCTGCACGTCGTGTGTACCCGTCCTCCTCCTTCCTCACGTCTGGTTCGTCCTCAGCGTGCCTCGAGATGCGCAGACCATCCGATGCCCTCGAACAATTCGTCATCCACGCAGAGCGTCGTCGGGAACGGACGCGAGCGAAGGCTCGCGTGAAGATCCGCCCGCAAGCCTCGCAGAAGACGAAATCTTGCTCGCCTCTCTACAATGGGCGTACGCGGAGTACCGGCTGCGCTTCGGCACAATACAAGGCGTCCTCGACGCGGAAGGGAAGGAAGGGGTGATGGGAAAGTTGCATGAGTTCTGGGAAGTCTGGACGCGGAATTGGGAGACGTCTATATTGGGTTCTCAGGTCGAGCAACTGCTGCAGGGTACGTACAGGCTTCTTCGCCACTGTCCGCACGCCTCACTGACACCCTTGCCGTCCCAGCTGTGCCGAAGAGCGCCATTCTCACGACTGAAGCTGCCGCTCAACTCGGCCCGCTCCTCGCACAATTTGCCGCCAGCAACCCCTCCGCCTTACCTATTCTGATGCATGGCGACACTGTCCTCTCCCTACCTCATCTGTCGTTGACTTCAGCCGATCAGTCGCTCACAGCACCAGGTCGGCCCTCGCCACCGCCGCTCTCGCAAGACGACCTTCTCGCCCTCGTCCACTACATGGACCGCCTTCTCCCACCGAGACGGACGCTATCCGTCGTCTCAAACGTCAACGACGCCACTTCAGCCCCCTCAGCTGGCGAGGACTCCGCAGGAAGCGGGAGATGGTCCAGCCTCACCGCCGGCATGAGCTCCTTCCTTGCGCCGCGACCATTCTCGCTCGCAATGCCTGGTCTACCCGGTACGACAGCATTGAGCGGCTCTCAGAAGGCGCCGAACCAACCGGCTACTTTGCGAGCGGGTTTCGCTGCCTTGCGGAGAACGGAGCAGCAGGAGGTCGCGAAGCGGCAGCAGGAGGTGAGCGCGTCTGCGGACGGCACACGTCCAGCCGAGGATGGGAACCTGGCCGCGGCGCCAAGCGCGAAGGGAAGCAGTTGGAGTCTGCGGAACGTGAACTGGGGTGCGCTCGGTTTCGGCTCGAGCGAGAACGGCTCCGTCGACTGTCCTCCGACACCTACCGAACCCGACGAGTCGGTTCCTCACGCCGGCCAGGAACCTCAAGACGACCGCGACTTGGCGACTGACGCAGTATCGACGAACACGACGCCAGTCGCGACGGACTTTTCCCCCTCGAACGAGGAGGCGTCGCAGCCTACTACACCTGCTGTTGAGCTTGTGCCGTCGGTGGACGTAACCGAACTTGCGGACGCTATCGGTCAGACGCCGACGAAGGAGCGGGATCAGCCAGTCATCGACGTCAAACCTGCACCGGAAGGTCTGGAGTTGAGAGCCGCAGAGGACGAGGATACTGCGGAAGAGTTGCCTCCGCGGCACGAGGAACAAGTCAAAGCGGTCAGGCTGTTCTGCGGCGAGGGAGACTCTCAGGACACGCTTTTCGAAGCTCGTCTCTACAAGGTGCGTCGATGGTCCTTTCTCTTTTCTCCACTATTCTTGACCTATCGGTACTCACAGCGCGGCGGTCTACGCCTCGCACTCGCCATCTTGCTTTCGACGGATGCCGCTGCTCTCGCCTGGCTCGACGGTCGCGCCGAACGCCTACTGGAAGCGGTGGAGTCGTTGCTCGAGGTCGTCGTTCCGCCGAAACCGTGCGTCCAATCTGCCTAGGAGCGAAGAAGCCGGTTGATGTGTTGAACTCGGCAGGCTCTACCCGCACCGACACCTCGTCAAACACGACCTGCTCGTCAACAGCGTTTCGCCGGCCGGACCTGCAGCTACGACCACGGCTGATACGGAGGCCGACTGTGCTCTGATCGATAGCTATGTCGCCCTACACTCGTGCGAAACGTTTCCCCACCTTCCCGACGGACTGTCCGCTTACTCGGTCTCTTGCAGCCATCCCCGCGTTCTTGAATCCGTCTCGCGCCTCTCGTCAACCCGGTGGTCCCTCCACCGGCGCTTCTCCACGACTCTCGCTTTAGACGCCAAGATCGGACTTCCCACCATCGACACGACCGACGTCTTTGCCATCCTGCCGAGCCGGGGCGCGAACGGAAAGGACTTGTCGCTCATCGATGCGGCGGACGAGCTGCGGCGCATCGAGCGGGCGTACTTGCGCAAGGCGTAGATGGCGGTCAAGTGCGAAGAAGGGCATTCGGCCTCGGAGTGTGGGAGACTTGACGCAAGCTTCCCGACGAGCCGACGAGGCGATAGTCGACCGCCTCGAGGAGAGGCTTCCTTCTTGACGGACTTCGACTTGCTTCGCTTGCTTTCGGGCCGAGGGGAACTTCGCGCGGAAGGGTGAATGCAACGGAGATAGTAACGAACGGATAAGAAGCAATAGAAGTCGGATATGGGGTATGACCGCTACGAAGAGAGAAAAAAAGAGAAGGAGAGAAAGAGAGGTCCGCTCGAGGTCATTCACCACAACTCCCTTTGATCGTGCTCAGGCCCGTTCCAAGCCTCGCTAGCGTGATCAGGCGTAATCCCCTCAAGCCAAACTTGTCGTTCCCCGAACGTGCCGCTTCCGTCGACCGTGGGAAGCCTACCCTCATCTTCCACCACAGCAGGTTCGCCGCCAGTCTCCCCTTCCGCCCCCCATCATCCCGCTGCGCTCTTCCAAGCTCGTCAACCACGGTCGGCCTCTTTCTTGGGGCCGCACCGCTCGCTCGGTCGTGTGACAGGCGTCCACGGCAGGACCTCCGACAGAGTCCGCGGACGCGGGGGTGAACAAGCCTCTGCTTGCGCTGCCTTCTCCCTTCTTCTTCCTGCTTTGCGCTCCGATCCGTACCGACGCTGAGCCGCCATGGCTGCACCGCCCAACTACTCCGACACTGTTCTGGAGCAGCAGTTTTACAACGTCTTCCCGGCGCGCTACCGCCACGACATAGAGCTGCAGTTGACCGGTTCGAATCTGCTTGTCCGTGAGTGGCTCTATCTTTCGCCCAATCCGATGTTATTGACTGCCCTCCCAGTGGAACGCCTAGTCGGGAGCGACAGGTACATGGAGGTGGCCAAGTCGTTGGTCTTCCGCATCTACGCTTTCCTCGATGGGGCCGAAGCCACGGAGTTCTCGACCCGTACAAGGCCTGGTCAGTCGACGTGAGGGATACGGATACGCATACGACTGACTGTGTGTTCAGTTCGGAAGACATCCAGCATCTAAAGCGATCTGACCAGCTGCACTGATTCGTTAACAGCACGAGTATGGACGACGGTTTGTGCTGTCTGGATCAAGCCTACGACCACAGAGCGGATCGCACACCATCCGACGATGTTTGGTGTTCTCGGCACATCGCGCCCCGGCGTTCCCCGACCTCGAAGCGTGTTTCGCGTATACACGAGCTTCTACGTCGCTGCGGCCCCAGGTACCAATCGTAAGCCGTGCTACGTTACGCCCGCTTCGTCACCCTGGCGCTCGTGGCTCACCCCGTTGGCACAACAGACGTACAATACGTCACTTTCTTGGGCGGACAGAGCCACCTCATGGCTGATGAATGGCATTGGGGTAACATCGCCTACCAGGGCCTCTTCAAGCACCTTTCGGAGGCCTCGGACGGCTCGCAGAGCTGGGAGCTACATTGGCATCTGCCGAGCACCAGGACAAGAAACCAGACGAACTTCTTCGAAATGAAGACAGACCCCACCCGCTTCTTCGAACCGTCGACGCTGGCCCTTCGCTGTTATTTTGAGGAACACCCGTCTGCGGTACAGGGGAGGACTTGAGCTGGCCGATGTCATGTTCGGTGTAGCCGTCGACGCAAGAGGGAGGTTAAGATGGTAGAATCGGTCGCAATCTTCCGTCACAATCGCTTGGTTGTCTGCCCTGTCTGGCTGGAGGGATGAAGACAAGCCGAGATGCAGTGTGAGATTTACAACAACAGAGCCAGCGGTGCAGGAAACAACGAGGCTGACTAGCCCATCCAAACCACCTTCCCCCCTTCCCACTTCTGCAAGCCGATCTGGCGCTTGTGGTACACCTTGCGGACCTCGCGATACTGCTTGAGGAAGCTCTCGTCGTCGCCTTCGCCAGAGAGAAACGCCGAGACGAGCGAGTCGGAGAGGTGTTCTTGGACGGTCGTGGCGGCTCGATAGCGGGAGAGCTGAGCGGGCTGGCAGAAGCGCTGCACGTGGACACGTCGGTTCAGTGGCGTCGCAGGCTCGCACTGAAAGAATGCAAGCGCACCTTGTACGCCTCGCGCTGTGCATCGTCGAGGTACGCCCACCGTTGTTTCAGCTCGTTCGCCTCGTTGAATAGTCGCGCCGTGTCTTCCCGTAGCCGCTCGAGGTCCGGTTTCATCGCCTCGCTCTTCTCTGCCGGGTATCGCAAAGAAACGTCAGCTCTCGAGCGAGGAAAAGAGGGCTAGAGCGCGCACGAACCTGCCAAGTCGACATTCTCACGCATCTTCTGCTCGCTCGCCTGGTGGTACGCCAGTGCTTGCGACATCGTGTTGAAGTAGGCGTCAAAGTAGGCGGGATCCTCGAGCAGGGTCTGCAGGTCCTCCTTCCTGTCATCGGCCACCACCGAGTCAGCTCGCGTATTCAGGGTCGTAGCGGTCGACGGAGTACACGCACGATAGCTGCGCCACTTCCGGAAAATCCCGTGCGAGCGCATCGCTTATCGCGGGCTCTGCTCGCGCTGCAGTCGACATAACTGATGAAGACGGGCGGGTGTCGGGAGCAGGGCGTCGACCAAAGCGTAGGGAGTCGCGGGTGGACCGGCAGGTTTGCAAGTGTCTGAGCGAGTCTCAGGAGCAGTATAAGCAGCTTTGATTGCTGAGCAAGGCGTGAGTTGGCGAAGGAAGCGAGGAAGAACTCACAGATGCCCGCTTGGTCAGCGACCACGCGCTTGTACTCGCTGAAAGAGCTGCTGCGCCCGTATTAGCCCGCCCCTGCCATGAGTGCGTTTGCGGTCCACCTCGACCGCCTGCTGGTCCAGCTTGGCGACCTGCCTTCCTCCTCGCCTCTCCACCTCACGCACCTCACAATCCGCCTCGAGGGCGCCTGCACTGACCTGCGGGCCGTGGGAACTCCAGCACTGGCAGAACTGTTCATTCGGATCAGGGGCAGGCTTCAGGAACTGGCCGAGGGGCTGAAGGAGGCGCAGAGCACGGGTGGCGAAGTGGGAGAGGCTGTCTCTTGGAGACAACTGGAGGCCGACACGCGCCAAGTCGAGCTCGAGGTCGCTGCACTGCTCGAAGAGAGTGCGAGGACAACCGCGACCGCCGACGGGCACTCGAGGACGCTCTCCGCAGACCTTCCTCGTCGCCTCCCCTCGCCGTACAAGCCTTCACATCAGGCGCCTGCACATCTCGCAACTTCAGCGGCCGCTCTCTCAGGTGTTGCTGACGCAACAAACAGCCGTTCACCCATCTCATCCCCTCCACCCATGCAATTGCTCACTCCGTCAAATCTCATGTCGGCCTTCTACCGCTACCACATCTGCACGGAGGGGTCCTGTCTCCTTCCCGAGCAAACGTCAATGGTTTTGAGATCCCACAAATTACTCGCCTCACGATCATACGCTGCGGAACCTCTCGATCCGATTCGAGACGGAATAGCGGAGCAGCTTAAGCGCGCCTACTTCGAGCCCTTCGAAGCATCACTTTCTTCGACCACATCAACAGTCGCTGAAAAAGCAGAAGCCTGGGACACTCTTTGGCAGGACGTGAGGGACGCTGTCTTGCCGCTCGCGAACATGTACATATCCCTCGAGCGATGTGATGGGCTGGACGACGTAGCGGCGCGAGCTTGAACAATCACTCGCGCTTTCATTCTCGCTTGCGCGAGAGAAGGACAACGAGAGGAACGGCGTTGGCAACAAGCAATCAGAAGCTACACAAGCAGAGACGAAACCAGACCCAAGCGATTCCTTCCTTCATCCCCTTCTTCACCAGCGAAGAAGACGTCCTCAAGCCTGCGACGACTTCTGCTCGGAAGCCTGGCCAGTCTGCGAAGCGGCAGGCTCCTTGACCTGCTCGGCTTGCGACTGGGTCTGCGAGGCAGAAGGCGTCGAGCCAGCCTCGATGGTCGACTGGCGAGCCTTGCCTTCGACGGCGCCGGACGCGGGAGTCCTCTCCTCCCACTCTTGCTTGTTAGCGTCGCGCTTCATGTGGAGGTTGAGGCTCTCTGCGGTATGAGGAGAGCAGAGACTGTCAGCAGTGAGCCGCCCAAAGGAAGGCAGAGGAAAGGGGAAGACGCACCGCTGTCGAGGTACTCGACGCCGCGCTTGATCTTGTCCTCGCCAGGGACGAATTCGACGAAGACGTCATGCTTGACGTCGAAAGGCTTGCCGTCGGCGTCGATGCCCTCAGTGCGGAAGTGGGCGGTGAGCGACTCTTCGCCGTGGCGCTGCTCGCCCATTTTGAAGGTCTGCGAGCGGGCGGAAGATGTCAGAACAAAGTGCTGGAAGGGACGAGAGGAAGGCGACACACCTTGGGCTCGGTGAGAAGCCTCTCGCGGATCGTCTTGAAGTAGTTGACCGTCTCGTGCGGGTCAAAGACTCCTTCGATCGGGAGCGGCGCAAAGTACGGGCGGTAGAACGCCGGGAAGACTTCCCACCTGCGCGTCCGATAGTGAGAACGGTCAGCCATGTGAATGGAAGACGCAAGGGACGAGCCAGTCGACGGAAGTAGCGCGGTGGAAGGAACGCACATCATGCCGGGCGCGAGCATCCTGTCGATCTCGGCAAACTGGCGGCGGTAGACGTGGTCCTGGGGGGCGGCAAGACGTGAGCAGGCCCGGGACAAGGAGACTCGGGAAGCCCTTGACGCACCCAGAGGGTCGGGAGGACGCGGCTGCGGGACTCCTGGAGGGCCATGTTGGTGCTTCGAGTGAGTTGAGCTGTCAAGGGAAGCCTTTGACGGTCAGTCCGAGGCGTTACTGCACGACGAGGCGACGAGGGAGACTCACTTGCGGTGAGTCGAGGCTGGCAACGCGGGACGAGCATGGGAGTCAGTCGCACGCTTACAGGGCGATGTGAGCGTCGTTTTGAGTGTGTATCTGGACGCACTGAGTGCCTTTGCGCAGTGAGAGCGAGTGGTCGAGGAGAGAGAGGGAGAGAGGGTCGACGAACTCTGACGAAGCCAGTGCCGAGATCTCGTGACCAGTCAAGTCGTGGAAGTGCAGTCCCACGTGAACTGTGTAGTTGGAGCAGTCAATCGATAAGCAAATCGTACGAGAGCCAAGCCAAGCAGTACAAGCCAGTCCCGGATGAACCGGAGCGAGGAGGGAGAGAAGTCGGTCAGAACAGCACGGTAAGCAGCGGGACAAAGCTGTAGGGCTTTCTTAGATCCTCAAAAAGGGCGCTACGTCCATGAAGCAGCCCCGCAGCGGTGTCGCCGGTTCTGCGCGAGGACAGGACCACTCTCCTCGACGCTCTCTCGCTTTCCAACCATCGCACACGTCAGAGCGTCCGCCAGAGCGCTACCAGACGCTCGAGAACGCTTTCCAAAGTTCAGGCAACCCCATCGCAGCCGCCCGCGCACCTTCAGACGCTCGCAGTGACCCTCCGACAAGCCATCACCCAGTCAGGATGGATGCCGAGGCATCGACCTCGTCCGCCACGCTGCAGCCTTCCGACGCAGACATGACGATCGACTACGACGGTGGTGAGCAGTCCATGGCCGCAGGAGCAGGCGACGCTGAGATGGGCGACGAGGGGACAACGGTCGACGAGGCAGAGATGCGCGATGACGAGGCGCACGGCGAGGCGGACGCGACATTCATGACGGCTTACGAGGACGATACTGAAGTCCTCGCAGACGATGACGACGAGACCCTCCCGAGCTCGTCTGCACCCCTCACCTCGTTCACCTCCATTTCCGCACACTTCGAAGCCTTTTCCGCCGCTCCCGTCTTCTCTGCTGCGCCAGCCGTATCGTCAGAACCATTGACGACGCGCATTGAGCTCGACAATTCGAGTGAGACGCTCTTCCAGCCGCCCTCGACGTCTGCCGCCTCCGAAAATTCCATCCCCATCCCTTCCGAGCCGGCGCACACTCCCGCTCCTCTCGCAGATGCACCCGGCGAGACCGACGTCGCTCTCGTCGAGACGGAGGCAGCCGTACTCGCGCCGATGGTTGGCGACGGAGGATCCGCCGCGCGCGACCTCGAACTGATCGAGGCGGCCGGCACGTCGGCCGACGTTGGCGCAATTGAGGAGACTTCCGCAGGGGCTCAACTCGACGTCGTTGGGCTGTCAGGGCCGGCGCATGTCGTGGACCACGTGCCAGCTTCTTTCGCCGAGGTCGACGGGACAACTTCCGCTGAGGGCGACACCGTATCAGAGCCCCGCGTCAATCTCGCCGAGGTCGAGACCGGCGCTTTCGGCGCGGATGACGGTTTGGCGGAGAAGCACTGTCTTCGTCCGCTTATCGACAAAGACCCACTGCTCTCGATCGACGTCCCGACATTCCCGTCCACATCAGCCCTTCGCGATGTTCCGATTGTCTACCTCACTCACGACTTGACGACCTGGACGCTCTTCCACCCCTCTCGCGACAATGGCTCGACAAGCGAAGACACCGAGACCGAAGGAGGCGAGGAAAACTTGCCCCTCTTGTTGGGCAATGCGACGCGACACGAGCTGTACTACAAGCCGCTCGAGACTCTCTTACGCGTCCTGCGGGAGGAGATCGAGGAGCTGCGCGACCAAGCTGACGAGCTTGTGGTCGACTTTGACGAAATTGGTATTTCCCTCAGCGAGGTGCGTCTCTTTGATCCTTCCTCGGATTCTTCCCGTTGAACGGCACTGACTCGTTGGATGCTCTACAGGACAACATCTACTCTCGCCAAGTCACCCTCTTCGACTTTGACCGCATCCATACAGGCTGCCAAATCCCCGGCCGCCTTCACGCGCGCATCTATTCCCAACCGCGCTTCGCGACGGGCTTCAATGCCCTCGCAGAACACATCGCGCGTATCACGAGTGGTGCGAGCGAGGAGGGAGAGGGAGAAGAGCTGGAGGAGGGGGAGGAGAGCGTGACGCTTGTTGCGGAGGAGGGCAGCGAGGGTGAGATTCGTGAGGAGGGAGTGGAACAGGAGGCAGGGATTACGGATGATCATGACGGTCCCGATTCGGAGTTGCCACAAGTTGAAGCGGACGAAGACGATAAGACGGAGGAGCAAGAAGGAGAGGAGGGAGAAGGAGGCGACGAGGAGTTTGACCTCGACAGAGCGCTCGCCCAACTTGATGGCGACGATGTTGTGGTTGTCGTTGGGGGTGCGCAGAAGGATTTTCTGTTGGAGCAGCGAGGGCAGGGAGGAGAAGCCGCCGAGCGAGAAGAGGGGGAGGAGCAGGAACTTTCTGCAGAGGCGGGAGCGAACGAAGAGAAAGCGGAGGAGCACTCCGTGAACGTTGTCGAGGTGGGCGAGGTGCAGGAGGGCGAAGAGGCCCGCGCAGACGAGCAAGAGGAGGAGAAGACTTCTGAGGTGAAGGAAATGGGCGGGAAGGAGGATGAGGTCGCCGAGTCTGGCGAGTCCGTTCGGGACGAAGTGTCGACCGACTCGACTGTCCAAGGCGTGGAAGCCGTCGATGCGACCCAGGCAGACGACGAAACAGCCGCGCCAGAGCCAGGGAACGAGGGTGCGGAATCGACGAGCGCCGCCGAGACTCTCAGCAGCATTGCGCCTGCCGCGACCAACGGCGAGCACGACGATGAACCGACTACGACTGCCGATGCTCTTGCTGCGGGTGAGCCCGCCGAGATTGCTTCCGAAGATGCTGTCAACAACGCTGCTGTCGAATCTATTGGGGCGAACGGTAGTCTCTCAGCTGGTACGTCCTCTCGAACTTTACTCAACCTCTGCACTGGCTGACATCGCCCTACGTCGAACAGCTGCTGAGGAGCCTGAAGAACCGATCGAGCCGACTGATGTCGTGATCGACTACGACGAGGCTTTCGACGCTTCCGCCGTCCCCGCTACGGCAGGCGAAAATCGCGTCGAGGCTATGAGCGACATTGCTGCTACGACGAGCGGGGAGACGCCGGTGCCGACGAGCCCGAAGCGGAGTCGCAAGTTTGAGCATGAGGAAGGATTGGAGGGGGCGAATGACCAGGCGTCGAATGGTGCGTTTCGGTCTTATCCGTTCGTCTCGAATATCCTTATTGACGGTGCTGTCGCGGACTAGCAGAAGCCAAGCGGCCTCGTCTTGCGAAACCCATCCCCGTCTCTTCAGCCTGAACTCGCCCAAGACCCGGCCTCCGACTTCCTCTGGTCGCTCCCGCCGGCCGCTCCCGCTGTCCGCCCACCGCATCACCTCTCGATCGGAACATTACGCCCGCTCGCCTTGTCTATACCGCCTCCACGATACCCGCCTTTGTCAGCACCGCGCACTTTCTCTCGCATCTTTCGCGCTCAGGCTTCTGTCCTGCCTACATCGCTCCGGCCTTTCGTCATCGTCGTTCGTCGTCGTGGTCGTTGTTGTCTCCGTCTCTCTTCTCCTTTCCATCTCCATCGGGTTCCTCAAGCATACGTTCCGGTCGCCACGTTTCGCCTTATCCGCTAACCCGCCCGTCTCCCCGAAACTCGCGCTGCGGGCTGCAGAACCCTCGTTCACTCGCAATCCCGCCGCCGACACAGGCATAGAAGGTATCTTCCTGCCGGTGATTGTTAACGTTCTTTGCGCGCAGCTGTGTTCGGTCTGGGTTGATGCGGGAGATGGAGTCCCGGGCGGTGTCTGCGATAGCGCACTCTGCAGTCTTCGTTGGGGGCAATCTATACGACTCTCCACTTGTTCTGCTCGAGTCCGCTGGAGAGGCACGAACTCGTTTCAGAGCGAGGGGGAGCTAAGTTATGGGTCATCAAGTGAAAGACGAAGAGAACCGATTCAGGGATAAAGACGGGACACAAGGGTATCTAGGGAACGAACAAGAGCTCCCTGTTCACGCAGCGACCTGGTCGCACTCCTCTTCGGCGAGATCAACCGCCTCTACGAGCGCTCCTCGCCCGTCGCCTCCTTCAAGCCGCTCGTTGACGGTCTGCGCGAGCGCGAGCGCGTTGACGTCAGTGCCGAAGCGAACCCTGACGCTCGCGCTGATCCCCTTCGCCCAGTCCTCCAACGCCTTTGCCTCGAGAACCTCGGCGGCCGTCAAAGGGACGATGACGTTGAACGCTCGCCTCGATTGGGCGCAGAAGACGTCGATATCGATCTCGAGGACCGCGTCCGCCTGCGAGCCATTGTGTGAGACTAGGCGGAACGAGGTCGGGTAGCGGAGCGACGCGAGGGTGACCTCGTGGCGTATGTGGCGGGCGATGCCTGCGCGTGATGCGACGTAGCGCAAGAGGGCCTGCCACACAAGCTTTGTCAGCGTTGTCGAGGTGAGCGTGTCGGAAACGAGCTCACCCTCGCATCCTTCGGTTCACGTCCGTCGGCCAAAACTCGCTGCACCTCGTCGTTCACCTTGCTGAGCAAGAAGGCCGTGACTTGCGTGCCGAGTGCCGACTGGACCTTGCGCGGCAGCTGAATGGGCTCGAAAATCGCGGCGACGACGTCGAGCGTGCCGGGGATGAGCTCGAAGCCGACAAGGAACTCGTCGCAGTGACGGAAGGCGAGGTGCTGCGTGCTGAACTGCTCGAGGCGCCACCCCTGCAGGTGCTGCAGTGCCTCGAAGTCGGCTTGTAGGCGGACGAGGTCCGTCTTGGTCCGCTTGTCGCGCCGGCGTTCTTCGAGATCGGCTATCTCGGCCTGGAGACGCTGTTCCTCGGTCGAGTACTTCTCGAACGTCTCGCAATAACTGCGGAGGTGTTGCTCGATGCGGTCGAGTTCGGGTCGTCGGCCGGGGATGCCCTTTTCGGGGTTGCCGTTGAGCTGCTCCCTGCGATCCCGCGATAGATAAGTCGGCAAACGGCTCTCACTCCCGATAGACAGATGGGCACGACTCACTCCTGCTCCTCCGAGTCAGCGAGCATGTTCTCACGCATCTCGACGTCCTCTGGCGACATTGACGAGAGCTCGGCGTCCAGCGACCGTTCGGCAGTGAGGTCGGCGAGGAGAGCGGCGTGGCGCGCCTCGAGCGACGGAATGACGCCCTCGAACTGCGCTTGGACCTCGGAGAGGACGGCACGGTCCTGATGCACAGTGCCGTGTCAGCAGGGATCGCGGTCGAAGGATGAGGAGGAAACGAACCTGCTGGATAAATTGCAAGTTCTGTGCCATGATGTCGACGACCTGGTCGTAGTTCTGGATGCGACGCGTCTTCCATTCGAGCTTGTTCGAGAGGAGGTAGTTGAGCTTGATCTGGCCAAACTGGGTCTGCGAGCGTCTAACTCTGTGAGATCACTTTGTCGACGACTGGGCGGGAGACAGCCGGGACGCACCTTCATGATTGCCTTGGCCTCGTCGGTCGCATTCGCCCAGTCCTTGAAGACCTGCGGCACGACGCCGGAACGGAGACGCTGCTCGGAATCGTCGAGCATCTGGCGCGCCTGGTTGATCCCCTCGAGGAGGCCGCCTTGCTCCTGTACACGCCCATCACCGCATCAGTACGATACGATACACTCGAGGAGGAAGGACTGGGCACGCACCGATTTGTAGAGCTGGTGGAACAAGCTCTTGACTGCCGCAGCGACCGTCATATCCGCAAACGTCGGCTCAACGGCCTGAGTCCCGCCCACCTGCTTCGTCTCATCGTCCTCATCGTCCTGGCCCGCCCGCGCCGTTGCAGCCATGCTCTTCCTCCGCTTCGCAGCCGTCGATTCAGAGTTGACCACCTCGAAGAACTCGTCGTCGGCGAAGTGGGTGCCGGTGGCGACGAGGAAAGCTTCGAGCGAGTCGGGGAGACGGGAGGCCGCTTCCTCAGCTGTCGCAGCGGAGGAAGAGAACGACGCGTCGTACGAACTGCCTGTCAAGTTCAGGTCGTCGTCTGCTCCGCCCGCTCCCTCCGCCGCACGAAGCTCGTCGACTCGTGCGTTTGTCGCCGCTTGGGCGGGCTGCGACAACAGCGCTCGGAGCGAGAGACTTCCGCCTGGCGAGCGACCCGCAGACATGGGCGGTGCGAGCGTCCTAGGCTGGAAGACTGCACGACCTGGCGTGTTCGGCTGCTGCGGAGGCTGATGGTGCTTGACCGGCGAAGCGGATCTCGACCTGGAGCGAGAGCGCGAACGACCTGTGATGCTTGGCGATTGCGGCGGGGGCGGCTTGGCGGCGAGAGACGACGGCGACGGGTACGCCAATTTGGCGGGCGAGACGGAGCGGCGAGCGTGAGGCTGAGGAGCGGGTGAGGCGTTGGCGCTCAAGATGCGACGAGGCGAGCGAGCCTGCGGACCAGGACTGACGCTCGACATCCGCCGCTCGCGCATGCTCTGCCGGAACGGCGACTTGGTCGGCGTCGTCGAGCGGATTGCGACATCGCCGATCGGGACGGACAAGGCGCGGCCGGGCGATTTAGGCGGCGAGCGGTGGCGGAAGGGAGACTTGGGCGGCGAGGCGGGCGGAGCAGAAGTTGCGCGGGTGATGGATGCGAACGGTGAGGGCGAGCGTGCGATCGAGGGGCGAGGGGCGAAGAGCGTAGTGCGCGGAGGAGGAGCGGGCGCAGGAGGTTGAGGCGGGAGGATCGAGCCGTAGACCGTCGCTTCGACCATCGCAGCTGTCGCGTCCTCGTCCTGCGCCGCCGCGCTCTCATCCTGCATCTCCTCGTCCACGTCGCGCTCGCTCGCCGCACCAATGTCGGTCGCGAAAGTCATGTCCATGGTGCGGTCTCCCGACGTGAGCTGCATCGAGACTTCGGCCTCTGAGTCGCCGCTCTCAGAGCTCGAGTCGGCGTCGTCCTGCTCGTCCTTAGCCGTGACGGCCTGGCCGACAATTCCGCCAATCGCAACAGTCATCTCCATCGCGCCCGTCTCGTCCTCCCCTTCCTCCGCATCCTGCTCCATATTGCTCTCCCTCTCTCCCTCTTCCTCCACGAACGCAACTCCCCCAACCTTACTCGGCCTAGGTTTCCCACCCCTCGCAAACCCCAACTGTCGCATGACGTCCTCATCGTCCTCATCTTCCCTCCTCGCGACCTCCGAAAACCTCGGTTTCGGGTGGCCCGGGGCCGGGGCACTCGTACCGAAGAGCTGGTGGGCACCCGTAGCGATCGTTGAGGAAGATGCTGGCTCGTCCTCGTCTTCTTCGAGTACCGAGACGGGGATTTGTGTTCCGGCAAAGTGGCGCGCAAAAGCGAGTGTAGGCTCGTCACCTGCAATCTCCATCGACGGCTCGGACTCTTCGTAGCCTTCGTCGACGAGCTCTTCGTCTTCGTCTTCGTCGTCAGACGCGGGGGAGGAGGACGGCGTTTGGGCGGCGAGGGCGGCGGCGAGGGCGGCTTCGCGTGCTGCGGCGAGTGCTTGGGCGTCGGCGGTTGGCTTGTCAGGCGTGTAAGTCCTGCTCATACCGAGTCTGTCAGTTCCCTTTCTGCGAACTTTTTGAGAGCGGGAAAGACTCACCTGACGGCCGCACTAGGTGCGAAACTGACCCTCCTCGTATGACTAACACTGTACCTCCTCCCCTCCGTGTCGTAAGCAGCCGTCGTCTCGAACCTTGTCACGTCCATATCGAGACTCCCGTTCGGGTCTTCGTCGCCGTCGTCTTCGTCCGAGGCAGAGGAGGCATCGCTGTTGTCGTACGACTCCGTCGCGGCGGGAGGTCTGAGCGACGACCTCCTCGCCTTCTTCGACGAAGGCCCAGCGGCAGAGGAGAAAGCAGACAAGGCCGAGAGGTCAGTCGTCTGAGCGTGCGCTTCGGACCAGGCTGCGACGCGTGCGGCATTCGACGTCGGCCCGGGAGTGGGGAAGGATATGGTGTGGTTTCCTTGGAGCGAGTCGGACGAGTGGGTCGAGGGACGTTGCTTGAGAATTGACCGGCGGGGTTGCTGTAAACACGGGGAGTAGCCCGTCAGTTCACGTCTCGTGGGCGGTGAGAAGAAAGCGAACACACCGCTTTTCGTCGCTCGATCTTGCCCGGGCTCAGCTCGAGCGTCCCAGCAGTGAGCGAGAGTCCCTCCTCGCCCTTGCCGTCTCTCAACCTCTTCCTGGCCTCCTCGAGCGCCTCGCCGCCGAGGCTCTGCGCGCGTTTCTTGCGCTTCCCTGCATCTAGTGAGCTGGTGAGAGTGTTGGCCGAGTTCTCCTTGGACTCGGAGGAGAGGAAGAGCGAGGATGCGGCGTTGTTGAGCGAGGGGAGGTGGGCGATCGAGGAGCGCGATTTGGCCGGCTTGAACTGCGGGCGTGCGGGGAATGCCGAGCTGTCCTGGGCCATCGTGCGTACCCAGTCAAGCTTGGCGAGCAGTGAACGAGAGAGAGAGAGAGAGAGAGCGCGGGTCGTCGGTGAGGGTGAGCGCGAGCAGGCGAGAGGGAGGACACGGTCACGTGACGCTCAACTCGCCCCTTTCGATGCCGTAGCTGGCTTGCTGGCGCTCAGCAGGCTCTCGGAATCCAGCGCACGCATCTCTCGGACTCGCCCGTGCTGTCGTGAGCGAGCGAGGGAGCCGGGTCGCTCGAGGACGCCGTCTCTCGTCCCACTGGCCCTCCTGTGGCCGTTCGAAGGCTGGAAAGTGACGAGAGAGTGCCAAGGTACAGTCAGAGTGCACCAGTAGCCCGCCAGTCGTTGTAAGAGTGCGTGTAGCCCATCAAGCCTCTCGCCTTGTGGAGGGGGTCGCTCGCCTTGCCTGGCTGCTCGTCTCTTCGCCAGTCAACGCCAGCTGTTTCGACGATGAGCGGACGATTCAGCACCCTCCGCAACGGGTTCAAGGCAGCGGCCTTCTCCCGCCAGGCCCACTCGCACGCCCAGCCCGCCCAGGTGAGCTCCTCCAATTCCACCGCGTCCTTCCGACCACCATCGCAAGGCCAACACCACCGCGGGGAGCGATGCTGCGCGGCTGAGGAGATGTGAGAGCACTGTGCTGACGATTTGCACACTCACGTCCGCCGCCGCGCACCCTCGACTCGCCCCTTTGCCGTCTCTCCCTTCCTCGCCCCCGTTCCATCACCGCTCGCTCTTCCCACCCTACTCCCGCTGCACAGTCGGCCTTTGCGCGCGCCTCGCAGTCGTCGCGCACCGCTCTCGCCCTCTCGCTCGTCTCGGGCGGGACACTCGCGTGGTACTCGGCCCTGTACGGCAACCCTCTGTTCGGAGAGGTCAAGGCCGAGAGCGCGGCGGACCATGGCTTGCACGCGCCCGCTTACCCGTGGGCCCACAAGGGCATCTTTGAGACGTTCGATCACTCGGCGTGAGTTTGCGTTCCCGAGGATCTCGACGTTGTGCTGGGCGAATGAGGGGAGCTGCGTTTCCGGGGCACGATGGGCGGTGTTCGCGTGCGCAAGGGTGGATTGCGAGCACAGAGGAGGCTCCTCGAGGGCATAATGCCGCGCAGCCACTGACACAGCAACTTCGATCTCTCCGCTCCCTCCTTCCCGTCCTCGTGCCGCTCTACTTTCCCACCTGCCCGCCCACCCTCGCCGCATACTCCAGCATCCGCCGTGGCTACCAAGTCTACCGCGAAGTCTGCTCGACCTGCCACTCTCTCGACCGCGTCGCGTGGCGCAACCTCGTCGGCGTCTCTCACACCGTCACCGAGGCCAAGACGATGGCCGAGGAGGTCGAGTACGAGGATGGCCCGGATGACCAGGGTCAGATGTTCCAGCGCCCTGGAAAGTTGTCCGACTATTTCCCCCGCCCGTACGACAACGACGAGGCGGCCCGCTCGGGTAACGCCGGTGCGCTCCCGCCTGACCTGTCGCTCATCACCAAGGCTCGCCATGGCGGTGCGGTGAGTTCGCGGTCTTTGCCGTCTCTTCCTCTTGGCTCTCGACCGGGCCGAGACGCTGATATACGTTCTTGACCTCGTTTTCGCAGGACTACGTCTACGCGCTCCTGACCGGCTACGTCGACCCCCCTCCCGGCGTCGAGATCCGCGAGGGCCTCAACTACAACCCCTACTTCCCCGGCGGTGCCATCGGCATGGCCCGAGTCCTGTACGACGGACTCGTCGAGTACGAGGACGGCACGCCCGCGACGACGAGCCAGATGGCCAAGGATGTCGTCACTTTCCTCGCGTGGGCGTCCGAGCCCGAGCTCGACGAGCGCAAGAAGATGGGCATGCAGGCGACTATCATTCTGTCGGGTTTGCTGGCGCTCTCGATCTGGACGAAGAAGTTCAAGTGGGCCGGCATCAAGAGCCGGAAACTCGTCTGTGCGCTCGCTCCCCTTGCACGCTCTCTCTGCACGTGTTACTGATCCTCTGTCTTTTCCGTCGTCCCGCCGCAGACAACCCTCCTGCCAAGTAAATTCCTCGCAGGACTCGTCGTCGAAGCGGAGCGTGGCTTGTGTATCCAGCGGTGCGGTGGGGCCGATGCGTATAGATGTGCGGCGCAGCAGCACGTGTGTCGTGGTTTTCTCGGTGGCGCTTTACCTTCAACCCAACCTTACAAAACCCTATCCCTTCTTCTCTCCTTTTGTCCCTTTCGAGACTTGCAAACGCGCCTCGTCCTCTCTCCCGCGCGCGATGGCCAGGGTATCTTGGAGAATGTGTATGCTGTCTTCCGCGTGCTCTGCCCACACGCTCGTCACTCGAGGACCACTGACCTTGGGGCTCCACTCTCAGCCTCTTCGCTTCATCGTCAAACACTCGACTCGCCGCGACGACGGCTGAACTCGCGGGGACAGCTCCAATGGCCTCTCCCGGCGAGGCCATACCGCTCGCACCCGCTGCCTCAGCCTCCGACTTCCCCGTCCCTCCCTCAGCCTCTTCATCCCCACCCGCTCCCATTCCCACCCCCTCTCGCCCCCAACTCAAAGCGCATTACTTCCACTACTCTTCTCGCCAAGTCAAAGCCCGTATCGATCCCGAAGTGCCCCTCGAGGAGATTGTCAAGCAGTTGTGTTTGTCACAGCAGTTGGGCGTGAAGAGACCTCCTGGTTTGTTTGCGCTCCGCGAGAGGGATGGAGGGGAGTTGGTCACGGAGGAGAATGTGAGGGAGTTGTTGGAGAGGGCGACGCAGTGAGTCGTGAGAGGTCTCTCCTCGAAGACCCAGGACGAAGGCTCAGGGACGATGTTTGTGTCCGCAGCTTCACGCTCGTTTCGTCTCCGATACTCGAAGCAGTCGAAATGGTCGACAAACTCCGCTCAACCGATCCTCCGACACTCAAACCAGCCGTCTTCACCCTCCGCACCGCAATTCGCGAACGCCTCTTTCTCCGTGAATTCGTCAAACGAGGCGGAGTCGAAGCACTACAGGGCGTGATCAAGAGATCAAGTGGGAATACATTGGCGTATGCGCTGATTTGTTTGCAGGGGTTGTTGGAGTTGGACGAGCGCGGGTGGGAGGGGATAGGGAGGCCGTTCGTGGCCAGGATTGTCGAGATTGTCAGTGAGTCGCGTCTATACGCGCGGCTGAAGTAGCTGAAGAGCTAACGCAACTCGTTTCGCAGCAACTGAACCCCTGATCAACGTCTCCCGACCCGCAACCGCCATCCTCCGACGGCTCGCCTCGCAACCCTACGCCGCTCCCAACTCTCCCGAAGGCGAAACCGGCTTCTCGACCGTCTTCGACTCGATCTTCGACCAGCCCGACTTCCTAGCGATCTTGGTTGGAAAGCTCTCGTCCGGAGATGTAGAGGTTACGAATCTCAGTTTGGGATTATTGGAGTCGTTGCTTAGGGGGAGTAACGAGTTGCGAGATCTGAGGATCACCGAGGTGCTTGAGAATCGGGATGCGTGGAAGACGGTCGGAGTGCGCTTCTTCTCACGCCGCACTGATCTACTCGAACTGACGCTCTCGCTGCGCAGAAACTGCTCGACCAGACGAAAGGCGCCGACCTCTCCGTTCTCCTTTCTCTCCAACACCAACTCCTCCTCTCCCTCCACGTCGCGCTCACAAGCCCCATCGAAGAGCCGCACTACTACCTCTTCGACGAAGTCTGGATCGCCGGCGAGCTGGAGGACACGGATGAGACTAATCGATGGAGGAGGTTGGGGTTCAGGACCGAGGCGCCGCAGTATGAGTTTGAGGGAGCGGGATTGTTGGGGTTGAAGGCGTTGAAAAGGTTTGCGGAGGACTCGCAGAATGAGTTTGCGCAGGTGCGTCGGGGGAGCACTTCGGTCACTCTTCGCCGTGCCCAGCCGACTGACTATAGGGGCACGTCGCGTACCCGTAGACCTTGCGCGACCAGCTCACGCGACCCGAAGCCCAACGCCTGCCTCTCTCGACCGCCTCCACCCTCGTCCTCCGCGTCCTCGCCTCCTACTTCGAGATCCCCTCTCCGCCCGCCTCACCACCTCTAACACCCTCCCCCTACCTCTTCCGCCTGTATGAGCTGCACGCGCTCGTCGTCCAGTTCTTCGCGCGCATGTGGGTCGAGAGCGGAGCGACGAATGAGGAGGAGGAAGTGGAGAGGGTCATGGAGTTGACGAGAGGGCAAGTCAAGTTCGTTCTGGGAACGGCGGGAGGCGAGAAGAGTTGGTTCAAGGTTCGACAGTGAGTCGCGTTCGCTTCGCTTCGTCAAGTTTCACCTCGCAGTTGTTCTGCGGTCTGCTGACGTTTGGCTTGATTATCGCCGCTCTCAGAGAACTCCTCAACGCCGACTACAAGACCGTCCGGGACCGCCAGCTCCGCGAACTCGCGATCCAGGACGACCTGCTCAGCAAAGCGCCCGTTCGCAACCTCCGCGGCAGGCTGTACCTCGAATCGTACGAGTTCGTCAAAACCCAGCGTATCGCTTGCTTGCATCGAGGCGCATGGTTCCTCGTTTCACCTTCGTCGATTGGCGCAGCGGGATCGGGGAAGAAGACACATCAGGGGAAGAATAGTCAGCAAGTCTGGCGGTTCTACCGGCTTGCGCCGAACCGGAAGGTGCTGCATTGGGTCGATGCGATGGAGAAGAGGGAGATTGGGCCGGGGCTTGACGAGCTGCCGGAGCAGAGTAAGTTCAGCCTCGCTGTCTATTCCGCGTCTGCTCTCGCTGACGATTCTTGGCACAGTCGATGTCTCATCCATCACCGAAGTCATACCGACTGGCGGAACGACGCCGCAGCGGCCCACGGCGAGTCGACAAGGCCAGAGCAACGCTCGCACAGCTGGCTCAAAGTCGCGGCTGAGCTTCCTTTCGAAGGACTCGTCATCGCGCACCGCTTCTCCGGCTGAAGTACACGACTCGACCGCATCTCTCTCCTTCACCCTGCACTCGCACACCGGTCCGCTCGTCGAGTTGACCGCCCCGTCCGACTCGACGTTCTCTGAATGGGTCGACGGCCTCTCGCTCCTGCGCCCTGACGGCAACATCGTCACTCGTGCGACAGCCGACTACATCCAGACCCTGACCAATTTTGGCGTCAAGGTCAAGCTTCTCGACTTGAGCAGCGACGAGATCAAGATACCCGCCGAGGTCACGGTCGACAGCGACCCCTCGGCTCGCGTCTTCTACGCCGGCTCGTTCTGACTCCGGTTCCTGTACTTCCTTCATCACCTTCTTAGTCCTTTGTTGTCGTCTTCACACCTGGAATCGCAAGTCTCTTCCTCGCCTCTTCTCGCACTCCCACGTTCATCTCCCTTCATCTCGCTGCTTTGGTCTCTCCACGCTTCCTGAAGCTTAGTCGACACGTTCAAGTCCGACTCGCACGCTTCATATTGCTCACGAACGTCTCTATCGATCTCCCACCTTCACTCATCATTCGACAATGACGGTCGCAAGCGCCTCGTCGTCGAGCTCGTCCAAGCCGAAGAAGGGCACATCATGGTTATCGAGTGCCAAGGCGGGTCTCAGGAGCATCGGCGGGCACACGAGTGCCCCCGTGTCCACCACGAGCAGCGGCAGCTCCGAGACGCCTGGGACCGGCGCAAGCGGCGCAGCGAGCGGTGGTGGATCGATGGGCAAGCTCTCTCGAGTAGTTAGCCGGACGAGCAAGGGCAAGGAGCGTGCGGTCGAGTCGGAGAACGCTCGTCTCGAGTCGATGGTCGGTTCGGTGGCTGCCAGTCTGGCAGACATGCCTGCGGTTGCGCCGCGCAAGATCATCGGTGCAGTCGAGGACGAGTGGCCGCTGTACAGGTGCGTACATGCTCGACGGATCGACGTGTCGCTCGCTCACACCGTTTCCTCGTCTTGCAGTTGTCGACCTTCCGACTACGAGATTGCCGAACCAGTCGGCTATGGCGCAGCAGCAGTCGTCCACGTGGCGACATTCTGTCCGACGGATGTCACGCCTCGCCCGAAACCGTTGACTTGTGCGGTCAAGATTATCGATGTCGACCGGATGGCGACAGACGCCGACATCCAGCGACTAAGGATGGAGACGCAACTCATGGCGCTCAGCAAGCATCCGAACGTCTTGCGCGTGCGTGGACAGTGGGTCGCCGGCTCGAAGCTGCACATCGCCGTGCGGTACATGGCGCATGGCTCGCTCCTCGACATATCTCGCTACGCCTTTCCCGACGGGTTCCCCGAGGACGTCATCGCCTGTGTCCTCGCCCAAGCTCTCAACGGTCTCCTGTACCTGCATCAGAACGGGTGGATCCACCGCGACATCAAGGCGGCGAACCTCCTGGTCGACGACGACGGAACCGTCCTCCTTGCCGATTTTGGCGTCTCTTCCTCCCTCTTTCCAGACACAACGTCCGCAAACAGAGGCGAGACGATCATCCGAGACGCTATGGCGCCGCGGAAGTCGTTCGTCGGCACGCCTTGCTGGATGGCGCCCGAAGTCGTCGAGCGCAAGGCGTACGATTCCAAGGGTGCGTAGTTATGCGCCTCTTCCTCGCTCCACTCAGCTGACCTGTTCTGTGACAGCCGATATCTGGTCCTTTGGCATCACCGCCCTCGAGCTCGCATCCGGCCGCGCGCCCAACTCGCTCTACCCGCCGGCGAAAGCGCTCAGCAAGACGATCATGGACGACCCGCCCGAGCTCGATCGAGAAGGCGGCAAGTACAAGTACAGCAAGGAGATGGGCAAGATGATTAAGAGCTGTCTGCAGAAGGACCCGGCGAAGCGGTATGTCCAGTCGCTTCGCCTTGTCGTCCTGCTGCCAGGCTGAATTCGGTTCTCCGCAGACCGACCGCTGATAAGCTGCTGCAGCACCCCTTCTTCCGAGGAGCGAAGAGAAAGAGCTTCCTCGTCTCGGCCCTGCTTGACGACCTGCCTCCACTGCAAGACCGCCAACACCGCCGTTCGTTATCCTCCGCACGATCATCCCGTCACGTCCTTAATGTATTTATCTGCAGGCCGCCGAGCTTCCGCCTCGAACGGCGACACCTTTGCGTCTTGGGACTTCAACCCGACAGTCCTGCATACGCCGCAGCGCACAACCTCAAGCGACGACCCGTTCGACGGCTTCAGCGCTGCCCCATCACCCCTCCATCCTAGACGATCCTTCTCGTTCCAACAGCAGCCGGACCTGCGTAGCTCGTTACGCCTCGGCCAGACTTCGCGCGACAGGGATGCAAGCAAGACGTCCAGTCACCGTCGCGGCATCAGCTTCGACCTTGACCAGTCGCCAGTGACGAGTCCTCGAACAACAGCGGGATTCTCCCTGACGGGCAGCGTTCATTTCGAAGAGCCCGAGGCGCTGAAGGAAAAGGACGAAAAGAAGGGCAACGAGATGGCAACTTGACGCTGTTCGAGACGCGCGCTCGCTCCGCCTCCTGTTTCCATGTCTCATGCTTATTCGTGGATGCCGAGTCCGTTGGCGCTCGGATCGCGGCGCCGACTCGCGTGAGAGGAGGACTGTGCGAGGGCGAGGTCCTCATGCACGATGTCCCACTTGCTCTGCTCATTCATGCGCCGTCCTTCCGATTTCTGATGCTCAACATTGAATCGTCCTGGCGCTCATGGTCACTCGATTAGGCGGAGCGTGCCGGTGAGTGCCATTCGACGATATCACTGGGATAGGGGTCTGACCTCCTCTCCCTCGTCTTCTGTCGACAGAAGACCAACCCCGGTTCCTGACCGACCAGCTCCGCCTGGGGCGCCTCGCTCTTCTCCCTCCCACCACCTGCTGTCAGCTCTCGCCGCGAAGATGGCTGTGAGCAGGCCTGCTTCGCCTACGTCGTTCGCAGCGCCATGCTCGCGCACGCCTTCGCGCAACGGGCATCGCCTCAGCTGCGCGCCATCGCTTGATCTGACGACGAAGCGCTCCATGCCCTCAACATCTGAGGGCCTGCGCTCATCTGGCCTATTGTGCGCTCATGACCCACCGAGTCCGACTGGCCTCTTGCCGTCCTTCGCACAGGGTCGCATGCTCCCGCCGCCTGTTCCCACAGCCTCCTTCGACTCGGACCCTCGCGCCTACTCGAGCGCGTCGCCGCAGACGAACTACACCCACCTCCGACCCATCCACAGCGCGAACAACGGAACTGGCACCTCGTTTGCAAAGCCACGAGCGCCATCGCCTGCGAGGTCTGGCGGCAAGCTGTCGTCGATCGGGCCGTCGCAGCCGACCTCTCGCCTTTCACCGCCGACAACGACGAACGGTCGGCCTTCGAGTTCTTCGTCGGGCCTCTTGAAGAACGGTTGGAGTGGCGTTGTCCCAACGTCGCAGACGACCTCGTCCCGCATCGTCACCGGTCCCGCACATCTCGCACGTCCTCCTTCGCCGCTTCGCCACGCCCATTCATTTCACTCGCTCCCAAACACGGTTCAGCGAGTTGTGCCAGAGTTCACAGCGTTCGCACGACCAGCTTCGCCCGCCTCTCACCGTCCAGTCCGGCCTTCGCACTCCTCGTCTCGCTTCCATCCGTCTCCTCTCAACATGCAAGCCAGCATGTCTTCCCTCCGTCGCAAGGCGTCGCAGATCGAGCTGGACTCGCCGACGACGGCCAGTCAGCCCCCTTCGCCCGCAGCACCTGCACATTTTTCAATGACCGACCGCCACCGCACGCCTCGCTCGAACCAGGACGGATACCGCAACCTGGTCCGGCGCGCTTCAACGTCCGAGTTTGGCGCTGTCAAGATGGAAATCAACGAGGACGCAAGCATGGCAACGGCGCCACCTCGTCCTCCTTCGCGCTCCTCGACTCTTCCCGGTACCGCCAACCGCGGCGACTACTCGATTCTCCGTCGCGGCTACCCAGCTCAAGTTCTCTCGCCTCACTCGGTTCACCACTTCTTCCCCCCGGACGATCCTCGCATCGCTCCTCCTGCCGACGCCGAGATCCGCGAACGAGATGGCCAAGCCGGCCAGCCGAACAAGCGCACGATCTTCTCGCCTTACGAGCTGAGCGTTCTCCATGGTCTGTGGGCGGCTGGGGCGTACTATCCCGCATCTCACCAAGTCGAAGAAGTCCAGCGCCGCACGGGCTTGTCAAGGTTGCAAGTCAGGAACTGGTTCGCGAACAAGCGGCAGAGGGCGACCGGCGACGAGAAGTCACGGGTCATCGAGATGGGCAAAGGACTCTCCGTCGCTTACTAGGATTGGGAGGAGGCGACTGGCGAGGAATCGAGCGGTATCTCTTCGTCGCTTTACCAGGATTCGGGTGAGTTCCGCTTCTACTTGCCCACCTGCGCGCGCTGACTCCGAAGTCCACAGTCTCTCCATATACACCACCAGTTACATACTCAAAAAGTACATAGACCTCGTCGAACCAAGAACTGGTTCGCCGCAATACCGTAGATACCTTTGACGTAGATACCACCTTTCACCCCTTCCGTTCGCATTGTCTAGCATGTAACAGCCTGTGCATCCCGTAGCTAGGCAACCCGAGCGGGAGAGAGGAGAAGAAGATTAAAACTCGGACAACTTGATTGGCGAATCGGGTGGTTGCAAAGAAGCTGCGCTACGTCGGCACCGCTGCTACTCCGCCTTCTTCTCCCTCGCCTCCTGCAAGATGCCCAACACCCGCGCCGCAAACTTCTCGACGTCCTTCCGCTCCTCCTCGGTACTCTGCAATACTCTCGGACCGTACTCTCCCGCTCGTCCTCCTCCACGACCCCCTCTCGCTCCTCCTCTTCCGCCTCGCCCTCCTCGTCCTCCTCGCCCGCCGGAACTATCGCGCTCTTGCTGCCCAGGTGGAACGAGACCTGTTGCGAACCGTCTGCCCGATTCCGGTCGGTAGGTATTCGGGGTTGGTTCGACCGGAAGGCCGAGGAGGACTCGAAGAGAGGCTGGACGGGCGTGATGGCGGAGCTGGAGGAGGCGGGAAAGGGTATTGCGGACGCCGAAAGGGGAGGAGAGGAGGGCGCGGATCTCGGGAGAGGTGGCTGTTGCGGCGGATCAGCAAGCATGTGAGGCTCAAATGTAAACTGCCTGCAGACGCACCGATAGCTTCGAGCTCGAAGTGCCGCAGCGGCTTGACATCGTCCCGCTGGAGAGGGTCAGCCCAGAGCGTCGGGTCAGGCTCCGCCGGCCAGTGCAAGTCCTTCAGCCGCTTCCGTGGTCGTTCATCGTCGTCTCTGAGTGCTTCAGCGGGTTCCTCATGATGTCAGTAAATGTTAAGAGGCAGGAAAAGCAGGATGCGAGCTCACCGACTCTAGGCAGAACGGACGCAGGAGGCGGCTCGTACTTGGCCGTGGTGAAGCATCCACACTCTTTGTGTTTCTTGAAGCAGGCGACAGAGCAGCTGCGCGGGTGTAGCACGCGCGAGGCAACTTCATCAGTTTCGAGGAGGCGATGTCAAAGGGGGAGGGTGTGGACCAACTAGGGAGCGCCGTCGACGGGGCAGGCGTACTTTGCAGAGTCTGATCTAGAGCAGACTTTGCACGTAGACAGCTTGGACCGCATCGTGAGGGGGAGCGGATGTAGCCACAAGAAGAGAGCGAGGAGAGGTGAACGACGACAAGTTAGGGTTGCAAGCATGAGTGTAAATGCTCTGAAGAGCTACCAACTGGAGTTGAAAGGCACAGGCAGCTGGATCTGAACGAGAAATTGCATCCTACAAGAACCTCTCCTCACGAATACATGTCCGAATTGTTGCTGCCTCCCTGTCCACCACGACCGCCTGCACCTCCTGCACCTCCTCCCATCGCCGAGCCGAACGACTCGGCCATGCGGCGCATCCTGGAAGAAAATGCCAAGTCAGTAGGGAAAGCTTCGAAAGCGAGAGACTGAACTTACTCGGGGTCCGCCATAAGTGCAGAGATATCCGGCATGCCTCCGCCGCCACCCCCCATGCTCTCCATCATCCTCTGCATCATTCTGAAGCCGGAGTTAGTGTCAGTACAGGCCCGTGTTCGCAACGTCGCGCAAGTGACTAGTCGACGAGCGAGAGAAGAGGAACTCACGGGTTGGACATCATCCGTTCTGCGGCCTCGACAAAACGCGAAGGCCGCCGACAAGGGCACAGGGAAGCGGGAAGAAGGGGGGCGAGACAGTCAATAAGCCGCCCGACACCCTCAAGCCAGGCATCCATGACGAGGACTCACCGAGACCCCCATTTTGCATCATATTCTGCGCCATGCTCATGAGCGCAGGGTTGTTCATGAGCGAGGCAAGGTCGCTGCGAAGACGAGAGGCGTCAAGATCCGCTCGAGAACCAAGGACCGAGCAGGACTCACGGCATGCCAGCGCCCATTCCGGGGAAGCCAGGGATCCCGCCTGCTCCAGCTCCTGCACCATCACCTGCGCCAGCTCCCGAGCGGGACGAGACGGAGTCGGCGGAGGTGGCGGGCTCGGCGGAAGTTGGGGAGGCGGGAAGGCGGGAGCGGGCGGTCGACAGCGAGGACTTCATCGTGGCGTTCTGTTCAGCACATAGCGTCAGTACAATTCTCGGACAACTCCAAAGGTTGAAGCGGGAGTGGAAGGGCTCGCAAACTCGTCCAGCTCCGCATCGTTCAGTATCACGGAGAAAGCGGACACACCGTCGGGTCAAGCTCAAGTCCCTTCTCGTACGCCCCAACAGCCTCCTGGTACTCGCCGATCGAGAAGAGCGCGTGGCCGAGACGCGAGTATGCCTTGCTGAAGGACGGGTCGATTTTGAGCGCCTCGCGGGCGTCCGAGACGGCGGACTTGTGGTTCTGGACCTGCGAGTAGGCGGCGGCACTGCGCGGGGAGCAAAATGAATGGTCAGCGAAGCGAGTTCGGCGAGAAAGCGGGAAAGACAGCCTCAACGCACCGGTTGCTCCAGTAGACGGGGTTGCTGGCGTCCTTCTTGATCGCCTCCGAGTAAGCCTCGATGGCGCCAGAGTAGTCCTTCTTGGCCATCAACTGGTTCCCGCGCGACTTGGCAGCCTCTGCCGCCTGCTTGTCCTCCGCACTCGCCTCCTTCGGAAGAGCATCAGTCGACGTCTGGGAGGCGGCCTGTATTTGCCAAGTGGCTCTAGAACAGGTTAGCATGGTGCTGTATGCTCTGCAGGCTGTTCCGACTTGGCAGATCTCGGACGCACCTCTTCGAGGAGTTGAGCGAGCGGCTTGGAGAGGCCGTACGCGCGCTTGTCCTGGTCAGACTCGCCCGACACACCGAAAGCCTCTGCAATGCACTGACCTGCGAACACACACACACACACACACACATACGCACACACACACGCACACACAGAGTCCAGTGAGCTCTGGCAGCGGCTGACGACGCGAGAGGTGGGGAGGACGCACTCGCAACCTCGATGCCCTCCTTGTCGTCCTCCTTGATTGAGCCGTTCTTGAGCGAGTCCTCGAGGAACTGGAGCACAGCGAACGCAGCACGCTTTTGGGCAGTAGCAGACGACATGACAGCAAATTGTAAGAGGGAGAGCGGCTTGCGCGTGGTCGACGAGGTGTTCGACCGACTTCGCTCTCGAGACTGTCGTCGTGGAAGGTACAAAAAGTTTGAATGGCCTTCTAAGGAAGCAAGAAGATCAAGCGAGATCAAAGGAAGCTGAAGTACAGCCGCTCTGCCTCCTGCGAGGCATTGGAACGCGGATCGGCGTCCAAAGCACGGTAGAAAGTCGCAGACGAAAGAACAGAAGAATAAACAGTACGAAAGACAGAGAGGAGGTCGGCGGAGGGCCAGCGGGATGCGAATCAGTAGAGGAAGTTGCGATTCGACGGCGTCTTGCGGATGGGCGAGAGGACACCTTCGTATGTGTCGATGTCCTCGACGTCGACGACCTTGGCCCCGAGTTTCCTGCAAGGTCCAAGGCATCAGCCTCGCCGGTTTGGAGCGTGAAAGAGGAGGAAGGGCGGATGCACCGCTTGGATTTCTTGGTCTTGCTGCCAGAGCCAATGACCATGCTCTTGTCGAGTCCAAACTCGTCCACCCCGTCGACCCTGTCGGATCCAGCGCCGTCGATACCCGCAGAAGCAGCCGAATCAGGCGCCTTGTTCTCCTTATCCGCGCGAGTCTTGGGTGTCGAGACAGGCCCGTGTGCATCGAGCGCAACGATTCGCTTGATCGGTGACGGGTTTTTCGGAGGCGGAGAGAGCTCGTAGTCGGCGTCGGAGCCGTTCGAGGCGTCATCATCGACAAAGTCGTCGTCCGATACTTCCGCATCGTCGATGTCCTCCTCTGTTGCGAGCTCGACGATCGACACATCGTCGTTGCCACGCTCCTCAACCTCGCCGACCTGAGCGCTGAATGCGGCCTGCACGTTGCGCTGAGCAGCGCCGTCCGCTTCCGCGCCCTCCTCGAGAGTGTCAACGGCCTGTCCCAGAGCTCCGGCGGTATCGGCCGGCTCCTGCTGCTCGTCGTCCTCGCCGAAGACTTCCTGCGCGAGAGGCGAGAGAGCCCTCGAGGCGGCGCGGTGCGTAGAGTCGCCCATGTCGCGGCCGATTGCCTTCGTGCGGTGAGCAAGGGGTGACTGTGATGCCTGCGGGCTGTTTCGTCAGTGCTGCATCCCTCGGACGGAAGCTAATTGAGACGCTGCGCACCGAAGATTCGGCAAAGCTCGTCTCCGCCCCTCGACTCGCCGACAAGAGCATCTTCTCCACCTGCTCTTCTTCTTCCTCCTCCTCCTCCTCCTCCTCCTCGCCGCCTACACCATCATCCGAGTCATCGTAAGCAGTTGATGGCGTAAGCGAAACTTTGCGGTTCGCGCCCCGGCCGGGAGTCTTGGCTGCCTGAAGGCGGGTGAGGATGTCGAGCTTGGCGTTGAGCTTGTTCTCCGCTTCGATGGCCTGCATAACCCCAGGTCGTCAGCACACAGTCGACTTTGAAGGCGGCGACGTAACGCACCTCCTCGCGCAACCGCTCCTGGAACCGCCGCTCCATGTCCAGCATCTTCTGCTCGTACCCCTTCGTGATCTCCGCACGCACGTTCGACTCGATGAGCTCGGCGTTGAGTTGCGATTCGTATAGCTACAACCAGAGGCCGTCAGCTCGCTCGAATGTCATAGAGGCAGAGCGCGACGCTTACAGCGGTGCGAAGAGTAGACAGCTCGTCGAGAAGGGCGTTGACGAACTCGTCCTCCTCCTCGCCATCCGACATGTCCTCCTCTGTCAAGTGAGGCAATGTCAGCGGACCGAGAGAGGCCGGCAGCAGGAACAGCGCGTACCCTCGTAAACGATCTCCTCCTCCTCGCCTCCCTCGATCAGCGACAGTCGTACAACCCTCGGCTCGGCGTTCGTCTTCACCTCCGGCAGCGCCTTGAGCTCCGACGGTGCAGGGACGGAAACGGCCGCAACGACGGCGTCCAGTCCTCGCTTAACTGTCATGACCCCCTTGGCGACGGCCGAGAATTTCATGACGTGCGAGTTCTCGTCGAAGCCGGTCTCGTAAGGGTTAACGTTAACAATCATGACCTGCCGAGAGCGGAGGTATCGTCAGCGTGATCTGCGAGGCAAGAGGCGGGGGAAGGGGACGAACAGCCTTGCCGTCGCCAACAAAGAAGCTCTGGAACATCTCCGTGAGTTTGCTGTGGCGGAAGGGAACGATTGCGGGCTGTACGAGCACGGATGTACTGAGTTAGTATCCCCTACAGCGAGCGAACTACGCGACAGCGAAACCGCCGAACGCACCTTCCTTCCCTTCTCCCTCTCTTGATTCTTCCTGAGCACTTCCATGCATTGCCCGAGCACCATCAAGCTCTTGTTGATGTTACCGGCCTCTCGCAGCCGATCGCCCGTTGTTTGCGTATGCACGACCCGCTCACTCCCAGCAAGATCAACAATACTGAACCGGCTTGTCGACTCGGACCCGGTGACGCGCGAGGTGCGGACGACTTTGACGGTAAAGATCGAGTGAGATCGGGAGGAGGCGCGGTTGGCGAGTGTGCTGAAAACGCGGCGGTTGGACTGGCCGCGCGAGAGGACCGAGTGTGCTTCCTGTGTTCAGCAAGGCCAACGTACGTCAACTTCTCGCCGGGACAAAAACTTTGATAGAGGCGAAGCGGCGTACGTCTGCAGTCGACACCTTGACCTCCTGCAACCCGCCAACAACCTTTGTCGTCGTCCCTTGTCCCGCTGCAGGCGCCGCCTTGTCCGCTTTGAGGCTCAGCGCGCTCCGCTTGACTGTTGTGAAGTTCTTGAACAGGCCCTTAAGCATCCCACCGCCTGAAGAGGCGGAAGCGGCCGGTGTCGAGGGTGCTGGAGTTGGGAGGGGTGGTTCGAGCAGGTCGTAGATCTTCTCGTTGTAGATCTCAGAGTCTGCGAGTGCGAGTGTGAGTTGAGCGGATGAGGTGGAGGGATCGGCCGGACGCACAGGATACCCAGACCGAGTAGTCGTAGTTCTGGTCGACCGGAACATCTGCGTGCAATACAGCATGTGAGCTTGAGATCGGGGCGGAGAGGCGAAGGGGAACCGCACAATCAGAGCCTCCGGGCGCAGACTCGTCGGCCGACTTGGCGTTCGGCGTCGAGGTCACCGGTCCGCCTGCAGAAGGCGCCCCAGGCGAAATGAACTGGCCAGGCATGGCGCGCTGTGGCGCCCGGGAGCAGAGGGCAGCGAGGTCAGCATCGTAGGCGGACGAGGATCACAACGACAGTCCCGGGCGCACCTTCTTCTCGAGACTCTTCCAGACGACGTCCACCACCCTGGGCAACAAACCCCTCTCCTCCCCCGCCCCACCTTGCACCGTAAACGTCTTCCCGCTCCCGGTCGGTCCATACGCGAACAACAGACAGTTCTCGCCGTTTTGGAGGAAGTCGCGGACGAGAGGGAGGGTCGTGGCGCGGAAGAAGGAGGCTTGGGATTGGCCGGTCTCTTTCGATCCCGAGGCGGTGGGTGCGGTAGGAGAGGACGGGGGGCATGAGGCAGAGGGAAAGACGGAAGTGAACTTGTAGAGCGCGCCGAAGGTTGCTGGGTCTGGTGCCGAGACGTGCGAGTGAGGAGTGGGCGAGGCGAGGACGTCGTCGGGAACGCCGGACGGGTGAGAGGACGGGTTCAAGTTGAGGTTGGACGAGCGGAGGAGGGCGTTCGAGAAGAGCGAGGAAGTCGAAGATGAGGGGTTAAGGCGGTGGTCCTGCGAGAGAAACGGGTCAATGCCACTCATCAAATCAAGTGCGGGAACCACGCACCGCAGGCGGGACCATCAATACGTCCGTGTCGTTGAGCACCTGGATGTAGCTCTGCATGGGCACGCCAGGCGGCGCAGGACGGATGCGCAAGTAGGCCTGCAAGCGAAACAAAGCGACGTGAATGATCTCTCCACGTTCACGGGCAAAACGACGCACTTTGATAGGTTCCCTCGGTCCCTCGAACCCATCGCTCGCCCTCGCCAGGTGTCCTACCGCGCCCGAGTGCGCCGCAGGCGTCTTTGGCTGTTTCAGCGACTCTCTGCTTGTCATCCGACTCAACAGCCCAGGCGTCTTTGGTTTGACAGTTGATACAGGAACAGCCAACGATGCAACTCGTCGCACACCGGGCGTCGTAGGAGGCGGAGGACTCGCAACATTCAGCCTCGACGAAGTTCGGAGCGGACGCGTCGCTGCCGAAGTCGTCGTCGCAGCTCGGGCGACTGATGCACGCGTCTGCGTGACTTTGACTTCAGGAGGAGGAGGCGCAGGGGTAGTCGAGCGCGAAGAACGGGTCGTCCGGCGAGCGGTGTTGGATGATGTTGAAGGAGCGGGCGGAGGGGGTGCGAGGGAAGACTGTTTGCGCGTGCGGAGGCCGGTCGAGGGCCCCGCTGCTGGAGCTGGAGCTGTCGTCGAGCTTCGCGTTGTCCGCGACGGTCGAGTGGACATTGTCAGCGAGTGGTGAACGGTCGAAGGTGTAGGGAGGACAAGCGGGTCGGAGTGGTGAGGCGATGTTGGCGCGGAGCCCTAAGCTGCTGAAAGGCGACGTCGGAAGATATCTCCCAATGATCTCGAGAAAGCAAAGACGATGCGAAGTAAGCGAGCGAACCTCGCGAGAAAGTGCAGCATCTCGCGCTTCTTCCACGCCAATAGAGGGATCTCTTCTTTGTGGTTCCCAACGTTGGCCGACGTACTCAAATGCCGAGCGTGCCGCGCTGGATCCGCTACCCCAATGCGACGACCTCAAACCGCCTCCTCCTCCCACTCCACCAACGCCCTCTCCTCCCTCCAATTCTCCCCCTCCTCGATTCCCTCTCCATCCGCACCACCCGCACATTCACCCACACAACTCGCAACCCAAACAGTCGCCCAATCCTGATCCGGGCAGAGCGAGACGAGGTGAGGCATGAGTTGGGCTTCGAAAGTCGACGGCGAGTGGCAGGAATTGCAGCGCGGAAAGCAGTCGGGGTCGAAGAGGCCGAGGGGGGAATCAGAGGAGGAGGAGGAGGAGGAGGGGTAGAGCAAGCGGTAGGCGGAGGAGGAGGCCGTGTAGGGGAGTGGTTCGGCGCCGTATTCGTACCTGTGAGACGCACCAAACCAACGATCAGCCTCTGCCCGCTTGCCAAGCCGAGGAGCCTGAACCTGAAATTGAGCGTCGAGAACGCGCGAAAGACGCACCGAACGACCTGCCTGCCCTCCCTCGCAACCCTCTCCTGAAACCTCAGGAACACCTCATCAACCCCCTTGACTTTCTGCACCTCATACCCCTCCTTCTGCCACTCCCCTCCTCCTGCCGCTCCAGCTGAGCCAGTCTTCCTCCGGTCGCCAGTGGCGACCGGAGCTCCTTTCTTCATCCTGCCTCCTGCGCCTTTCCCAGCTCGTCTCCCCCCGTCCGCCTCATCGTCATCAAAGTCCATCTCGTCGTCGTGGTCCTCTGCGTCCAGTCGGAGACCCATCTCCATCGCCTTCGCCAGTTCCCGCTCTTTACCCTTCCCTTTGGCCTTCCACGAGGAGGCTGAGGTAGCAGGGGGCTCGTACATCGTTGTAAGATATTGAGCTGGGTAGGAGGGGAGCGCCGAGGCGGACGAAGAGGGCCAGGAGGAGGTCGTCTGAGTGAGGGGAGAGGCGGTCTTAGAGGAGGCGATGGAAGCGGCAGAAGAGGGAGCGGCGGGTGCAGCAAACGGGTTCGAGGTGGATGCGAGAGCGAACGGGTTGATGGCTGCTGCTGTCGAAGGCCGAGCCTGAGCGGGAGCGGGAGCGGGAGTGGCAGACAAGGGCAAGACGAACGGGTTCGACGACGCGGATGTGGGAGTTGTTACGAACGGGTTGAATGGATTGGCAGAACTGGCCGGCGTGGCTCCCGGTGCCGACGACGACGACGCAAAGACGAGTCCTCCCAAATCCACCTTTTTCGCCCTCTCCCTCCTCTCCTCTCTCTCCCTCTCCTCCCTCTCCCTCCGTTCCTCCTCGACCTTCCCCTCCCTCCACACCCCGTTCGCGCGCCAAACCCTCACAGCACCGTCTTGGCGCCTGCACGAGGGGCGGGGGCACGAGAAGACGTAGAGGACGCGTTCGACGGTGGATGAGGGGAGTGGGCAGTAGAGTTGGAGGAGGAGGGGCATGGGACGGGAGCAGGAGAGGCAGTGCGAGGAGGAGACTGGAGGGGCGTGCGTCAAGGGGAAGGACTGCGCACGCGACAGCGAGGGTTAGCGGGCGAGGTTGCATAAGTTTTATCGACGAGAACGCACGGGTGAGCCCCCCATCCTGCTGATCTTCCAGTCGGCAAGTTCATCAGTGAGCTTGTCCTCAGCGATGAGCCCATCAACGAGGCCGAGGATGGCCGTGTCCTCTCCAGCAGCAGCGGCGGAAGAAATCCAAGTCGAGCGCGAGGTGACTGACGCGGCGTCGCTGTCTGATTCGTCGTCCGACAGCGTCACGGGGTCGTAGCCCTTGTCGGACGTGCGCGAGACGTACGAAGCCCGCGGCGGTGGCATACAGAGCGAGCGAGCGAGCGAGAAACCTGGTTTGCGAGGGGACGAGGAGGGTCAGCTCAGTTCCGTCTCGCCGCGTCTCGTCCAGTTGCTGTGTGTGCGCCCTGCTCGCGCGCGTGTGTATGCTCGTGTTCAGCCAAATGAAAAAGGTAGCCTAGAGGGTATCGGCTCACGACGAGGCAGGGGTCTCGATACGAGACCGCCATCCTGCCTCTCGGACTCGTCATCTAGAATCAGGTGTCATCCCGCGTAGAGATACACACACGCTCGAGCAGGCACAGTCAGAGAGCAGACTCACGGAGAGCGTTGTCGAGTGTTGTAGAAGGGAGAGCGACTGAACTGAGCTGAGGAGTGGGTCGGTAATGTTGCAAGAATACAAACTGACTCTAATCGTCGAGGTAATACAGACTTGCGCCTCCCCTCGGGTTCGGAAGGGGGCACGCGCCGAGTCTCGTCCCGCACGCGCGCGCTCACGACGACCTCGCGACCCATCGAACTCGCTCAACTCGCTCAACTGGCTGGACTGGCACATTCAATCGTACCACAGCTCGACTGAGCGACATCGAACCACCCAAACTCGGCCCACACGAGGATGCACATCCCCTCGACCTCGTACTCGCTTGCGTACGACTACATCCTCGCACGCGCACGGGGCAGTCCAGCATGCACGACCTACCTCTTTGTCGCGCCAGACGTCGACGCTCTGTGCGCAGCGAGGTTGCTGAGCGGGATGCTCAAGACGGACGACGTCGCGCATCAGACGGTGCCCGTGGGGAGCTGGGTCCAGTTGCACGAGGAGGCGTTGCAGCTCAGGGACGAGGACGTGCGTCTCGCAACCCCCTCTATTGACGAGCGAAGCGGCACGGGACGGGCAAACACTCGCTGACCCGTTCCCCTCCTCGCGCAGGTCCGCAACCTCCTCCTCATCGGCTTCGGTTCAACAGCCGACCTCTACGCCCTCTTCGGTCTACCCGACTCCGTAACCCCTGGCGCTCTAGACTTTCCCCCCTCCTGCATGGTCCACGTCCTCGACTCGCACCGTCCCATAAACCTCGCGAACCTGTTTACGCGGTCCGACTATGCCCGGGCGGTGTTTGATCCGCAACGGCAGAGACAGGTGGGAGGGAGGGCGGCGTGGATGGGTGGAGCGGGGCTGCTGCCGGAGGAGGAGTTGAGTGTGGTCGTTTGGGACGAGGTGAGGGAGCAAGAGGATGAGGCGCGGGACGACGGCGCGGTTGAGGAGCCGTGGAAGAAAGAACGGGAAGCGTGGGAGGAACTCGAGGTGTGTTTGCGCTGCCACAGTCGTCGGAGCCAGCATTGCGCGCGAGCTTGGGAAGGTCAGTCCAGGGAGCGTTTCGTTCGCTGACCCCCGCACGTCCACTACCGCACAGCCCTACCCACCGTCCGATTCGGACGACTCTGACTCCGAAGACGAGCCCGACGAACCCTCCGACGCCGACTCAGACGACCCCGACTCTCAATCAAAGCGGAAACGGCGACGAACAGATTCCGTCCGTCCATAACCCTCCTTCCTCTTCCTTCCGAGCTGACGAGTGCGTGTACAGCCGAAGCCGTTGACGAGGGAACAGCGACGGGCGTATAGGGCCCAACTGGCCAAGTACGAGGCGAAAGGGTCGTCGTATGGCCAGTCGGTCGCGGGGATGATGTACGTCCTCGCCGAGGGACTCGGTCGAGCGGATCTCGATGCAGTCTGGTGCGTTCTCTGCCTTTGATGCGCTAGAGAGGGAGGCAGACTGAGCGAATTTGCGCCGGACAGGCTCGCGATCCTGGGCCTCACTTACCAGTTCACCAACGCCCTTGTCGACCTCTCGACCTACGAGCTGCTCCAGCCCCTCTTCGCAACCGAAGTCGCCCGTCTCTCGTCCTCTCTCGCCGCGCTCCAAACGCACACCATTTCCTCGACCCACTCGAGCTCCTCCGAACGCGACCGCTCGATCCGACCGAGCGAAGAGTTGAGGGTCTGCCTGTTCAGGCATTGGAATTTGTACGACTCGATGTTCCATTCGGCGTATTTGGGCGGGAAGATGAAGCTTTGGACGGTCGAGGGGAGGAAGAAGCTGAGTGGGTTGCTTGCCAAGATGGGGTGCGTTCTCGCGTTCCTCGGGTCTACAGAACGGGCCCGCTCACGTTGTTGCCCTTCTCTCGCTTGGACGCACAGCCTCTCGCTGCAAGAGTCGTCCGAGACCTACGCCCACATGTCGACCGACCTCAAGACCTCTCTCTACCCGAAACTCTCGGAACAAAAAGCCGCCTACGGTTTGTGGGACCTCACCTTCCCGTCCTTTGTCCGTAAATCCGGCTGGCGCGTCGACCTCTCTGCCTCAGACTGCGTCGAAGCGCTCGCTGCGATCCTCGAAGCTGCGACGGGCGTCCGGTTGGATTTCGATGCTGCTGTGGATGGGAGACGGGCGTTGGTAGGTACTGCGGGTGGGGCACCTGAGGGCGCAGGCGGGATGGGTCAGCATAATGCGGCGACGCAGCATGGGGGAAGAGAGGAGTGGGCCGAGGGGATCAAGAGTTGGGTTGCGAAGGGCGAGGACAAGGAGAATCGGAGGCCGGTTCAGGCGGGGGAGCAGGAGGAGTTGACGGATCAGGAGAAGAGGGAGAAGCGCGATAGGGATGAGAGCGAGGCGAGGAGGAGGAACTTTTGGTACGCGTGGGACGCGCTCGATCCGGAAGAGTGAGTCATTCTCCTTTCGTTTCTCGCTCTCGGCGCTGGTGGAACCTTGGTGACTGACGCGCCCTCAACGCTCGCAGCACCACCCTCCTCCGCCAAGCGCTTCCCCTTTCGATGGCCCTCCACCGCGCCGTCACCTCTCAAGGCTCCTACGTCCTCGATAAAGCCGCGATCCGCACCCTGCGCACCTACCGACTGACGGTCATCAAAGACGGACCGGACCTCGTCGTCTTCCAGCACCCCTCGACGCTCCTCCGCCTCGCGCACTGGCTTGTCGACTCGATTCGGAGTATGCTTGAACAGCAGGCGGCGGGAGGGAACGGTGGAGGAAAGAACCTGCCGTTCGTCCTGGCGGCGTTGAATGAACAGACGGACAAGTTCCTCGTCGTCGGAGTCGTCCCGGCTGACGAGTTCGGCGATGTTCGACGGAAGTGAGTCCCCACATGCGTTCTTCCGAAAAGCGAGCGTGCACTGACGCTGTTTGGCTTGCCCGTCACAGCCGCTTCGGCCAAGCCTTCGAAGAAGCCGCCATGAAGTCCAAGGCGAAGGCCCAACAGCGATACTTCGACGCCAGCGTCGTCGAAGTCCGTCGCGACGACTTTGACAAGTTCCTCAAGGACCTTAGCATGGGCTGATCTCGCCCCCTTCCCCCTCGCAACTCCCGTCAATTTGTCCTCAGCACTCCTCCTCTGCGCATTCCTACGCTTCATCCCGCATACCCCGCATCACCTGCCGTCGCCGTGCCCCTCTCAGACATATCTATCGCGTCTCGTCATCCTCCGTTGTCTGTCTCGTCTCGCGTCGTTCTAGCATACCCATCCGCTTCTCGCAGCCGCTTCTCTCTCCGCTGTAACGCACGCATCCATCTTTCCCAGCTCTTCGGCGAGCATGGTCGATACTCGTACAATACAGCTCCAGGGTGGATATCATCCAGCCGCCCGCCCCTCCTCCATCGCCTCGAATCCTCGATCCTCAACGTCTGTTCGACTAGGCGACGACCGAGCGATATCTGTCCAGATTGTTCGGATGCGGAAGTCGGCGATGAGAGGGACTCGTGTGTACCGAGAGGAGGGAAGGGGGGAAGAGCTGTCGGAGAAGGGGGAGGAGGAGGTTGAGGGTGAGGGGGGTTTGGCGGAGACTGCAGAGACGGTACTCTTAGCTACGTCGCGGGTCCTGTAAAGTAGAGAGACTCACAAGGGCCGTATGCGTGCGCCGCGTGCCCATTCCACCGTCCATCGTGATCCTCGTCCTCCAACTCGACGCTCACGTACCCATTTCGACTCCGTCTTCGTCTCGTCACCGGCGATCCCACTTCCTCCCCTTCGTCATCCTCATCAAACACCTCGTCTTCGTCTACACCGAGTAAGGGACCGTAGTCTCGCCCTGCTTCGCCGCTGCTTGAGGAATCGAGGTCGGAAGGAACGGTTGCGCCGAATGCGACGAGGAGAGTCGCGAGTTGGAGGACTGCCAGGACGGCGTCGAGAGTGACGAGGTGGAAGGTCGAAGGCGTGACGGCTGTGCGAGACGAGACCCTCGAGCTATCAACATGCGCTCCCTTGAGAGAAACCGAGCAGGAGAGGTCGTTTCTCGCCTCGACACGCACCTTGACCGACAAAATCCAGTAAAACTCCTCTCTGCACGTATCCCAGCCTGCCCTTCGTCCCCAGACTGCCCGACAGCCCGTGCCCAACCGCCGCGACTCCCGCCTGCACTATCCACAAAGAAACAAAGAAGCGGAGACTCCGCTCTGGGTGTACGCGGCGCGGGTTGGCGAACTGGAGCTGGAGAGCGAGGCGGAAGATGAGTGTGAGGAAGTGCGAGGGCGAGAGGAGGTAACTGAGTGCGGCGACGATGAACGACGCCGAGGAGAGCGAGCCGAGGAGGTCGACGAGGTGGACAGCGTGGCGCGTCGAGAGCGTTTGCGGTTGGTGTGAGCCTGCCACGGTGGACGACGAGCTCCACGAGCGGAGAAAGCGAAGTGAAGCGGGACGAGGGCAACGGGCAACTCTAGTAAAGGGACGAGCGAGAAACACAATCTCTCGCAGGGGGCCGTGAGAGACGTTAGAATGCGCTGCATTGAGTGTATCACCACTTGCCAAACTCGTCCTCGCTGCTATCATCCTCTGCGAAGACGTTCCGCCCCGTAAAACCGCTCGCACTCGCCTCCTTTCCCGCCGGCGTCCACGTCCTGAGCCTACCTTGTCCCGACGGTCCGACCGACATCGTTCTGGAAGGCGGAGGAAGCGACAAACGACGGGCGGCCGAGGCGGAAGACGGCTTGGTCGGCGAGCTGAGCAACAACTCGTCGTCGTCGTCGTCCGTTGCGGGCGCCGGCAGTCGCGGCGGATCAGGGAGGATCTCGGTCGGCGTCGGCGCAAACTTCGACGGACTAGCCTTAGCCGATGTCGACGGCAAAGGACGCGCAGAAGACGACCGAGGCGCCTCTCTTGGTCCCTTCGAGAGCGGCGGTGTGCTCAACCCGCTCGTGCGCCGACTGATCGCTTCGTCCGCCGACGCAGAAGTAGACGCGAGGTTCGGCATCGACCTGCTCGCGATCACTTTGGAAGGCGCGCGCGACCGATGAACCGGGACATCGATAATGAGCTCGAACGAGTGCTGACGCGGTTTCGCGCGCGGTTTCTTCGTGACGCTCGCTGGCTTAGCGGGCGTGAGGGAGAAGGCTGTGCTTGGCGACGGAGCCGGGCGACGAGGAGGCGGAGTCGGTGTCGGAGTTGGCCGCTGGAAGACTTGTTGCTGCGTCGACTTTGACGGGCCGGCGGCGGGTTCAGGTGACACTGCACGACGAAGGGGGGGTGACATGTCCCCGAAGAGCTCGGGAGAGGGAGAACGGCGACGAGGGCGTGCTTTGGGCGCCGACGAGGAAGATGGGCTGGGCGAATCGATGTAGATGACTTCGCGAAGAGGGGAGGTCGACGGAGGCTGCGAACAAGATATAGTCAGCCAACGCAGCGCGGAATGAGGAACCGCTGGACTTACGGGTCGCGGTGGTACCGCCCGACCCCAAGATTGCGGCGCCCGTCCCTCAGCGAAAGACGACGGAGGAGTCGGCAATCCCGCCGGTCTTGCACGCGAAATCGGCTTCGAAGGAGCCGAGAGAGCGCGCGAGGAAGGGGAGGAGGGCAGCGGGCGAGACTTGGCGCGAGAAGAAGAAGGTGCGGGAGAGGCGAGGCGAAAGTGTTCGACTGCGCGGCGGAGAGTCGATGTGGTGGAAGAAGGACGAGCAGGCGGCAGAGGGGCGCGTTGAGGCGTTCTTGCGGGGCTGCCAAGGAGCGAGGAGGACTGGCGACGTCGAGGCGTTGATGCAGGAGGCGGAGGAGTCGCAAAGAGGTCGAGGTCATCGCCGTCAGCAGCTGTGACCGGTGCAGGCAGCACTTCGTTTCCAGGTCTCGGAGTTGCGCGACTGGAAGGCTCCGCAGACGCCCCCCGCGCAAGCGCCTCGAGCTGCTGGAACTCGAGAACCTCCTTGAGCCGCTCCGCCTCTTTGCGTCGTGCCTCGCGAAAGACGAGGGAGGGCTGCGACGGCAACTCCTCCATCTCGCCAAGCTCGTCTTCTGAGGTGTACGACTCGGCGTCCGAATCGGTATAGTCTTCGAGCTCTTCCTCCTCGTCCTCGTCTTCGTCCGCTTCGGTCCCGTCGTCGTCTCCTCTGCCTGTGTCTTGCCCGACCACGATGCCCCCCGTCTCTGCTCCGCCATAGGCGCCAATGGCGAACCCCCCAGCCTTGCTATTCCGCAGGATGCCGCGGTCCTCAACAAAGTCGAGGGTGGTCAAGTCGATAATGTCGTCCTCCTCGACCGGTATCGCCCTGCTTCTTCCCGGCCTGTGCCTCCTTGGTGTCGCTCCTCCCCCAGCAGACGCAGCCCTCGCCCTCGTAGCAGGCATCGTCGTCCCGGACAGCGCCGAATGCCTCCGCTGGATATCCTCCCACGCGTCCTGCAGCCTCAATGTCGCCTGCAAGCGCGCCTGGTCCCTCGTGAGCTCTTCATAGCGCGCATTGATCTCTGCTCGTCGAGCTGCATCCGTCGAGGACTTGCGAGCGGCAGCTGCAGAGCGCGGTGCGGGACTGCGCGCAAGGGTCAGCTTCGACTGCACGGCTGAGGTGTGCGCAAGGCAGAGACGCGCACCTGCCACTCCCGCTCGGTCCAGACGAGTTTCTCCTGCCGCCCAGCGATGGCGGGACCGAGTCGACGCGTCTCTTCTTGTTTGGAGAGGGCGAGTCGGGGTCGCGGTATGTGGACGACGACGACGAGGCGGCGGGGAAGGCAGAGCTCGCGCGCTGGAACTCGTCGAGGCGCAGGGGTGGCTGGAAGAAGGGCATCTCGCTCGCTCAGACCTTGTGAAGGGGTGTGAAGCAGCGAGTTGGTCCGTCCGCGTTGTCGCCCTCTCGCCTCGCCCTGGCGGGACAGGGTGAAAGGGTAGCTAGCAGCACGGTCCCAGCACGGCTAACAAGTACCGTCGAGCAGCAAAAAGTAGGTCTCACGCGACGAGGCGGCGCGGCGGCTGCTTGAAGAGAAGCGCTCTCACCAGCTCGGCGTCCTCTGCCCGACAAGAACCTGCGGCTGGCCGTCCTATCTTGTTCAGTTAACCTGGCTAGATACAACGGCCATTCAACCAGTCTATTCCACATCCACTTGCGCAGGTGGGTCGACGTAAGACCGCAGATTCACGCGCAGACGCAGAGCCTCTGGGTAGTTGGCGAGCCACCGACCGGGTAACCCTTGTGTATTCGTCGTGCAATCCCCGCGAAAGCCGTGACAGCAAAGCGGACTTAGTGTGCGTGACTGACGGAAATTGTAAGTCTCCAAGTGTTCTGCCGAAAGTGGCAACGCATGCATCAAGTGGTTTACTCTGCTCGAGCTCTCCAGCGTCTCTATGCGCCCTGATCGCGCTGCTGCGCCAATCTGAAGCAGTGAAACGACGTTTCAGCGGACTTGGGAGGTCGTGCCGCCCTCCTGAGACGGTCAGCTTTGCCAGCCTCTCCCACTGTGTACAACGCTGTCGGACCGTCGCAGAGCTGTCAAGAGACTATAGTACTGACAGACAACACGCAAGATGAACTGCAATTTGATGCTGAAGCAGGCGTCGCCAGTCGCTTCCTCAGGTCCTCCCGACCGTCCCGTCCTTCCTCCTCCCGATCCTCAGCCTAATCACACCCTCGCCCGCAACCTCTCCCAGCCAAGTCGGCAGACCAGGCGTCCTCCTCTCCCTCTCCCCACCCTTGCCACCGCGCTCATCCTCCTTCTTCGTCTCCGCCTCGACCTCCGTCAACCCACTCGCTACGAGTGCCCGCAAGCCGCACAGGACGTGCGACCCCTCGAGACGCACCAGGAAGGGCGGATGAGTAGACGGGTCGAACGGTACGTCGGGAGGGGGAAAAGACGGTTCGGAGGGGTAGGGGAGGGAGATCTGCGCGCGCGAGCTTCCATCATCAGCGTGTGCATCTGGACGCGGAAGAAGGTAAGGCGTACAGAGTAGTCCAATCGCTCGAGTTTGGGCAACTCTCCATCAAACTTGGCCTGCTCCGTTCGACTCGCGCTCGTCCCGAAGACACGGTTGACCTCCTCCAATCTGCGGCGCTTGCGGGCGCGCTCGGCTCCTGCGCCAGGTTGAGGGAGAGCGGGGACGCCTGTTGCCTTCAGCGTGGCTAGAGGGAGCTGCGTTGGGTCTGCAGAGTGGCAAAGGCAAAGCTGAGCGAGAAGTTGCGGCGAAAGGACGCAAAGCTTCACTTGACGGACCTTGCACGACTTTTCCCCTCGCTTGCGGCACCAACACCCCTCTACCATCCACCTCCTTCCCCTCCTCGCCTCTGACCTTCCTCCACTCCCCGACCGCCGACTTGCGCGCCAACAATACCTCCCTCAACGCCGTCCAGTCTTTCCCCTCGAGATCGAGTTTCGTTAGCCTGACGGCAGGGTCAGAGAGCGTGAGAGAGGTAGAAAAGGCTTGGAGGATCAGTGGGCGGAGAGCGGATGAGAGAGAGGTTGGAAGGAGGACGTAAGGCGTGAGAGGGAGGTGGAGGAGGCAGATCGGTGATGGGAAGGTGGAGATCGTGCGGGAAGTAAGCGAGGGAGAGGGGATGAGTTGTAGGCGCAGGACGGTGAGAGGCGCGGGAGAGGTGAAGGTTGCGAGGTGGAGGTACTGTGAGGCGACTAAGTACGTTGGCTTTGTTTCTGGAGAGCGAGGAGAAGCCCGGTACGTACGTGTGGGTGATAGGCACCGAATGATTCTCGGAAAGCGGCGAATATGTGGGCGGACGAGGCGATGACGGGGGAGGAAGCTGCGAGGAAGAGAGTCGGCGGGACACTTTCGGCACCAATCGCTCGGGACTCACGAAGCTCGGCACGATACGCCGTCCAGCTTTTGCAGGTTCCTTTTGCTTGGAAGTCTGCGGGGCATACGAACCGGTCAACAGGTGCAGAGGAGAGAACGGAACGGAGACGAACGCTGCATGTCGAGTTGCGCGACTTGGCGATATGTCAGGCCGTCTCGCTAGGATTCCGGCAATGAGCACCACAATCACTCGACGGCCAGAACAAGCGGACGCACCCAGTCCTTCTGCATGGCCCTGACAACCCAACTCCTGCCCGCCGTTCCCTCCTCGTCCCGCAATTGCTCGTACAGCACCCTGCGTTTGGCCAGTTCCTCCTGCACATCCTCGAACAAGTTTTCCTCGTCACTGCCAGTTGACCTGGGTGTCTCGTCGAGCCAAGTGAGCGCGAGGGAGGCGAGCGAACGGCGGTCGTGTTGAGCGACAAGCTTCCGCGCCTGAGTCGACCAGGGAAGCTGGAGATCATTCTCGGACAGGTGGACTTGTTTGCCTGAGCACTCCTTCGGCATTCTGGGAGCCCTTCAGCGGTGAGAGGGACACTGTAGGCAGTCGACCTTCGAGCGGGGCCGATGAGGAGGATGTCGTCGGCCACAACCGCTCTCTCGCTCTTGCTGGGTGCGAACTGGTACCGGTACATTTCTGAAGTCTCCCTGACCCAGCACAACTCGAACCTTCCGGCCCCCGTCCATGGCACCCTCGCCCAACTCGCTCTGGCTTGTCTCGGGCCCGCTCGAGTCTGCAAACCCACTCGAGCAGCTTGACGAGCTCCGACAGGCGCTCGGGAACGGCAAGCTCGGCAGCGCCAGCCTCCTCGAGTTTCCCGAGTTCAAGGTCAGTCCCTCCCGCCTAACGATGACGACGGGGGAGTTGGGCGTGGGAAGTGGCTGATGGTGCCCTCAGATGACTGAAGAGCCCGCGTCTGCTGTTCGATGACGCCAGGCCTCCTACCCTGCGCTGACACAGCTCTCGCACCTCCCCACAGACCGGCACCCTCTCCTCCCTGCTCACCCTCTCTGACTCCCTCGCCAAGCAAGACCCATCCGTCACTTCCGCCCTGCAAAAGACCGTCGACACCATCCGATCCCTGACCGCGCCGCCCGGCTCGTCTGGCAACTCAGCGAGCGCAACGACCTCTCTCCCAGGCTTCGAAGACCGCGCCTCGCCTCTCGCGCAACACCTTGTCCTCGACGACGGTCGACCGTACATCTCATACGTCTTGCCTGACGGGACCGACCGCGGACAGACGGAGGAGAGGTGGGAGTGGAACAGGGCAAAGTACCGCACCGAGGGGAGGACCCTGCCCGAGATCGTCGACGCGTTGATGAAGGAGGTCACGAGCATCGAGAATGCTCAAAAGAACAAGACTCAGCAGTATGGCGTTGTCAAGGGGCAGCTCGCGACGGCTCTGCGGAAGAAGACGTGCGTTGCGGTCCTATCACACTCATCTGATCTCAGTCCAAGGTTGCTGAGCTTGTTCCTTCGGATCGTGGTACAGTGGTAACCTTTCTATGCGATCACTCGCCGACGTCGTCTCCGCATCTGACTTTGCCGGCACCAACAAGTCCGAATACCTCGAGACGGTCCTCGTCGCAGTGCCCAAGTACGTCTTCTCCCCTCTTTCTACCGTCATCACTGACTCAGGCTCCTCGCAGAAACTTGATGAAGGAGTGGGAGAGCTCGTACGAGCGGTTGACGCAGATGGTCGTGCCCCGGTCAGCAACGTGCGTCAGGCGATTCCTCGCACCTGACCTACATCACAGTCGTGCCAGAGAGCTGACTCATGGACGCCTCCCATGATACGCACAGCAAACTCGCACAAGACGACGAGTTCGCGCTATTCTCGGTCACGCTGTTCCGACGAGTTAAGGACGAGTTTGCGCAGAAGGCGCGCGAGAAGAAGTGCATTATACGTGTCCTTCGCCGGCCATCCTGAAGAGCCTACTGACGGGCTTCTTGGACGTCTCCGTGGCCTACGCACAGGTTCATCGTGCGGGACTTTACGTACGACGAGGAGGCGATCGAGAAGCAGCGAAGGGAGCTGGAGAACTTGCTGGCGGAAGAGAAGGAGCTCTGGGTGAGTCCTGTCTTGCTCGTACCCTGCTGCTGCAAGACCTTGCAGAAGACGATGCCAGTCAGCATGCCAGGATAGGATTGTCCCGCTGACTTCGCTTTGGACCCAGGCCGACCTCCTCCGCCTGTCTCGCATCAACTTCTCCGACCTCTTCCAGGTACTCGTACACCTCAAGGTCATCCGCGCATACGTCGAGAGTGTCCTGCGGTATGGCTTGCCAGCAGCGTACTTTGGCGCCATCGTTGCGGTGCGTGCCAACCATCCTGTCCCTCTTGCGCTACGTAGCAGCGTCGCTGACGTTCGTTGTTCGTGCAGCCCGAACCGAAGCAAGTTGACAAGCTCGTCAAGGCGCTCTCATCCTTCCTCGTCCCCTCATCCCGAGAGAAGAAGGGCTTGAAGCCCAAGAGCGGTCAGGACGACTCGGCTGCGCTGGGTGAGTATGCGAGTGTCATGGAGGGCGAGTACTACGAATTCGTGTTGTTCGAGATTGAGAGGGTCGAAGGGAGGGGAGAATGAGGGTCTTTCTTCGCGGCTAGCCCATTGTCGCCCGATGTAGTACTACTCTTACTCTTAATCAAGGCTTTAGACCGTCTCGCGAGGATTCTGCTGCGGTGACTTTTGCTATCGCAAATCGTTGGCAGGTAGTCCTCCTCGTCGTCGTTCCACTCTCGCTCTGCCGGGCGCTTGTTGCCTCAATGCCCTCGCTTAGAGCTCTGCAACTTACTGCCGATACCGGTCACCCCGTGACAGCTGGTCCTGCGATCCCGCTTGTACAACTTCCCCACCGCGCATCCGACGGGCCCTCCCCTCGCACTTCGCGTGAAGGCCGGCTAGATGAGACGAGGGGTGCGGCGGAAAGGCTAGAAGATGAGCGAGGAACCGGGCGATTCAGCTGGCGTATTGATGACAGCGTGGACAACCACGACGAGGCGAAAGGGCGAACGAGCGACGAGGATGAGGACATTGGAGAGGCGCGAGGCTTGCTGAATGACGCCGAGCACGAGCTAGAAGCGGATACTGCGGCGGGCATAGTGCGCAAAGTGCGTTGTCTTGCCTCGCTTCTCCTCCTCGCCGGTCTTGACAATCCTCTTCCCCCTGCAGGTCGTTCCCGAAACGGATGATCCCAATTTACCGACGCTGACACCGCGAGTGTGGATTCTCGGGACGCTCCTATGCATTTTCGGCGGTGAGTGTCGCCTCCCGCCCCGTCTCCCGCTGTAAACTTACGATTCTCCGCCTGTAGCCGCCGTCTCGCAGCTCTTCTTCTTCAAGAGCAACGCCCCGAGCTTTTCCTCTTTCTTCATCATCCTCGTCGCCCACCCGCTCGGCGGATGGATGGACCGCCTTCTCCCCGACTCGCTTCGTCGCGGCGCCTGGAACAAGAAGGAGCATATGCTCGTCGGCATCCTCGCTGGGTCAGGCGCATCTGCGGCCTATGCGGGCGAGATTATCTCCGTCCAGGACCTGTACTACCACAGCGATCTAGGCAACTTCGGAGGATTGCTGCTGCTACTATCGACGCAGCTCATCGGTTTCGGCTTGAGCGGTCTCACGTACCGGTTTCTGTGAGTCAGGTTTGTGCTCGAATGTTCGGACTACGCTCCTTGACGCGAAGGTGACGGATGTGGACCCACAGTGTTCGGCCGACACAGATGCTCTGGCCGAGTCAGCTGGTCACCGTCACACTCTACGAGACGCTCCATGGCGGCAAGAAGGTCCAGCGCTTAGGCGACATCTCGCAGATGCGGTTCTTCCGACGAGCCTTCCTCGCCATCTTCTCCTGGCAGTTCCTGCCGTCGGTCGTCTTCCCCGGCTTGAGCAGCATCGCCGTACTCTGCATCCTGAACAATCGAAGCTGGATCATGCGCACGCTCGGAAGCGGATACAACGGGTTTGGGTGGTTCGTCGGATCGCTCGACTGGAGCGTCGTCGGTCAGGTCGGACCGCTGTATACGCCGTGGTTCGCCCAATGCTCGTATCTCGCCGGCACCGCAGTCAACATCTGGATCATTGCGCCGATCCTCTACTTCTCGAACTGGTGGAACGCTCAAGACTATGATTCGCCGCTCGCAGCGGTGCGGTTCTTCCCTTGCTGCAGATGAACGGGTGCTGATCTTTCCGGCTTCCCGCTCAGCATCTCTACAACGCGACAGCAGGCCGACTCGACATTCACGAGATCCTGAACGCCGACCTCTCGCTTAACGAGGCGCGATACGCCGAAGTCGGCCCGCTGCGATTGACGCCTTACTTTGCGCTTACGTACGGCGTGTCGTTCGCTGTACTGACCAGCGTCTTGACGACTGTAGCGCTCTGGCACTGGGACGACATCCGCGCGGCTCTGTTCAGCAGAACAGGCGAGTCGACCGATGTGCACGTCGAGAGTGAGTGCGCCTCTTTCATGTGCGTTGCGTGCGCTGATCTCGGGATCTCGGTGAGACTCAGTCGTCGAGCGCAACTACCCATCCGTGCCCAGCTCGTACTATGCCATCATCTTCGGCCTCAACCTCCTCGCCGCCATCGTCCTCCTCGCCTTCTACCCTCAGCTCCAGCTGCCGACATGGGGTCTCCTCCTCTCACTCTCGCTCGCACTCCTTTGCTTAATTCCCATCGGCATCATCTCTGCCATCACGAATACCACGATCGGCCTGAACGTTCTCACCGAGTTCATCGCCGGCTTCATCTGGCCTGGCAAGCCCATCGCCAACATCTGCTTCAGTCAGGCCCAGCCTTCTCTCGCTCGAATAAAGCCGTTCGCTGATGATGCCATCGCAGAGGTCTACGGCTACATGTGCATGCTACAGAGCCTTGACTTGACTTCCGACAGTCCGTTTGCTCCCTTTTTAACGTCAACAAGATTCGACTGACACACCTCCACCCACAGTGAAGCTCGGCTTGTACATGCATGTCCCACCACGCGACCTGTTTGTCTGCCAGTGCTACGGGACCGGCCTCGGCTCGGTTGTCAATTTCCTCCTCATTCGGGGCGTCATCGCGGCGAAGCGTCCTTATCTCGACGGCAGCATCGCTGATCCGACGCAGCAGTGGGACGGGCGGAAGCCGGAAATCTTCTTCAGCGCCTCCGTCATTTGGGGATTGATCGGAGTGCGTCCTCCTGTACTCGCTTCGCGTCTGTCGCGCGCTGACCATGTCTGTGCACAGCCCAAGCGCTTCTTCTTTGGCCAGTACCACGTGCTCTATTGGGTGAGTGAAAGCGCTGCGGTCGAACGGACGTCTCGCTCATCGCTGAGCCGTGCAGGGCTTCCTCTTCGGCGCGCTCCTCCCCCTCGCGCCCTGGTACATCTACAGGAGAACGGGTAAGCCGTTCTGGAAGCAGATCAGTGTCCCTCTCGTGCTGCACGGCGTACGTGACTTTCAGCCTCGTCTCCCTGAACTAGCTGAACGCTCGTCGCTCCAGGCCATCGCCCCGCCGCAAACGCCCATGAACGTCCTCATCCCCGCCTTCTTCGCCTCCTTCGTCTCGCAATTTTGGGCGCTGCGCTACCACACTCGCTGGTTCGAGAAGGTGCATGCTTCAAAAGTGATCCCGCTTGTCGCTGCGCTGACCTTCTCTTCCACTCCAGTACGCCTATGTCCTCTCGTCCGCGCTCGACGCCGGCACGAGCGTGCAGGCCATCGTCATCTACATCTTGGGCATCTCGTCGTTCTGGGAATGGTGGGGGAACTCAAGCATCGACGTCGAGCATTGCGTGCCCGGGTGCTTCTTCCTTGCAGCATCTGTCGGTCCCGCCCAGGTTCCGCTAACGCTCTCTCACCGTACAGGTCTTAACTTCTCGCTCGAGTCGTCAGATCTGCATCATATTAGAGTCGTACACTGCATGTTACTGCAAGCCGCTTCTCGCTGTGCGCGTCTCCAAAACGGAGCAACAGAATCTATCGAACTGACGACACCACGGATCTACGCATTATATATACCAAAGCGAGGGGAAGAAGCGCCATCTACGAGGCGAGGCGAAAGTCGAAGATCTAGACGATTGACAAGGTAGGGCGGGTTCAAACGCGGACGAAGGAGAAGGATTCGAGCTGGGCCATCCAGCTGACGGCGACATAGAGGAGGCAGAAGAAGACGACGCCCTCGAAGAGGTGGACTGCGGGAAAAGGTCAGGACTTTCGACACTCAGATGAATGTGACGTGAACGCACCCATGAGGTTGCTTGAGCCGCTATCGCCGCCCTTCGAGGCGGTGAGGATGACGCCGCCGTTCGTGGCGACGAGCGCAGGCTTGGGTGCGAGCCACTTGAGCGGCGCCAATGAGACCGATCCCTCCTGGAATCGCCGTCCACTGCGGTTGAACACGCCGTCGAGGCGAGGAAGTCGATGACGACGTTGCGGCGTGTTTGCGCCCGTCGACTGGACGTCTTCGCCGTCGACCTTCTCGACTCCGGCGTCGCAAACAACATCGAACTCGATCGTCGACGTTCTCGAAAGAGTCCGCTCGTCCTCAGTCTTCCGAGCCAGGCGAGCCTCTTTTGCTGCAGTGAGGTCTCGGTAGCCGTCGACAAGCTGCTCCATAGCACCGTGCCACGAGCGCTTCGATGCGACTTCATGCGCTGTCGCGCCCATCGTTCGTCGCAGGTGGGGGTCGATAGCCAACGATGCGATGAGCGAGCGGTAAAGCGAGACGGCGACCGGGAAGGTTGGGGAGGATAGGTCAAGGAGGGCGTGCGGGTCGGAGGGGATGGCGGAAGAGGGGGCTGCAGAGTAGGCAGGAGGTTTCTCTGTCGAAGTTCTTGGTCGTCGGAGGTCGTGGAGGTCGAGCAGGAGACCTGAAGCAGCAGAAAAAGGAGTCAGAACTCTCTTTCGAGAGTTAGAAGAAGCAACATGCCGGTTCGGTCGTGGTCGACGAGGTCGGAGACTCCCTCCGCCTTCAGGCCCACTACTGGCAATCCCGAAGCCTGCGCTTCGCTGACGACCTGGCCGAACGTCTCAGTGCTGAGACCGGAGGGTCAGACAAGCGTCAAAAAGGGAGGGAAAATATGGAGGCTCACAAGCTGGGGAAGGCGAAGATGTCGGCACTTGCGTAAGCAGCGGCGAGCTGTTCGCCCTTCCTGAAACCGAGGAAAAGCGCGTCGAGGCCGTACTTCTTGCAGAGCGACTCAGCTTCCGCCCGCGCAGGACCATCGCCAACGAAGACGAGCTGACAAGCAGGACGGTTCGTAGCGAGGTCGGGGTCTTGCAAGCCTCGGAACGCTTCGATGAGGAGTCGGAGGTTTTTCTCCCAACTGATGCGACCGACGTAAAGAACGACCAGTTTGCTGGGCGAAGTCGCTGAGAACGTCGAGGTGTTGGGCTGCGCAGAGTAGGGCGGAGGAAGGTTCAGCGGCGGAAGCTCGTCGTAGGGGATGCGGTTATCGGAGGCGTGGATGCGAGGGGATGGTCGTTCTGCGTCGAGGTCCTGCGGTTCAACTCCCCAGCATTGGCGCAAGGCGTAGTCGCGCGCAGCTGGTCGGAACATCTCGACGTCAACGCCCTGCGTTGGAAAAAGTGAGAGAGGTTGATATGCTGCGAGGAATTCGACGCACCCTTGGCCATATCCGCAAGTTCTGGAAGCCATGCTGCTCAAGCATTCGAGCGGTGGAGGGCGAGGGGCAGAAGCTGAGGTTGCACCGGCCGTGCAAGTTGCGCTGCAGTTCGAAGGCACCGTCAGAGAGTTATTAATGTCGCTTCAAGCGAGAGGAGCGCACCTGAAGCGACCACATAACAGGCGTGAGCCAGGAGAAGCCGAAGAGCGTGGCGTACATGGCGAGATTCGTGTGGTAGGAGCTGACGAGGGGCGTGTCGGGGAAGTAGTACTGTACCATCGGGATTGTCTGGGCGCAGAGCCAGATGGGGTCGGTGAACTGAATGATGTCCGGCTTGAACTCGCCTGCGACGCGACGACGGAAGCTTAGCAACGATACTCCAGGCGTCATGAAACCGTTATTCAGACTCACGAAGCTTGCGAATGAAGCGCGGTCGCAAGAAGTTGAGTCCCAAGCCACGGTAAACACCGAGAAGAGGGATGCCCTTCGTGGACACGACCTCGGCGCCGGCGTACGAGGTCTGCGAAGCGAGGCGTTAGCTCAGAAGCGTAAAATTGAACGTGCGTAACATACGAGAGTACTCGCAGGACCCAAGACCAGTGCTTCGTGACCCTCCGCCTGCAGGTGCTCGAGCAGCATCGCGAGCGTCCTCGTCACTCCGTCGATCTTTGGCAAGAAGTTCTCCGTGACAATGGCGATGCGAAGTGAGCGTCGCTCGTTTGTTTGACCTTTCGACGCGCCGGCCGAGGTCGACGAGTTGGCCTTCTCGAGGAGGTCGAGTTCGCGGCCGGAAAGCGGCTTGCGAGGAGCGGGAAGGGCCGCTGCGCTCATTGTAGGCGCGTTTGGGTAGCTTGTACAGTGCAGAGAAAGAGAAAGAGGGGCGAAGGAGCGAGCGCGTAATGCGACTTCGCCTCATGCACGTTCGACAGCACGTTGGCCGTCTCCCCCGCTCCCTCGCCCCTCTCTCCCTTGTTGAGCGACACGAATGCTCCTCGACAAAGCTCAGGAGACTAAAGACGTCGTCAGCTAGCCCTGCGACGCCGCTCGCCCCCGTCGACGAGTATGTCCACGCTCGCGCGCTGATTGGCCCATGAGACAAATTCGCTCCCGCCGTTCTCTCGGTGCCGACGGCGCGACGCAGCTGCTGGACGAACTAGAGAACAGTGGGGACCCGCTTCGTCGGGAGATGAAAGAAGCAATGGAAGCAGGCGGAGGGGGGCATCGGGCGAGCACAGCGAGTTGGTCAAGCCGCATGAAGCGCGATCGTGCATACACAGACAGTTACGATGGTGCTGCACTTTGCACTTGCGTGGCAGAACGAGCGGAAGAACGATACGGACAAAGCCGAAGAGTGTCTGTCAGATTGCGCTACGCTTAAAGGAGCGCGACGAGGCCGGCAAGGCCGACAAAGCCTGCGCCGAGGGACGCAGCGATCTGTGAGGCGCCGCTCGAGGGCTTGCTGCTGCTCGAAGGCGACGAGCTGCCCGTGGACTGCGAGGGAGTGGCCGACCCAGAGCCGGAAGCGCTGCTGGCGGTAAAACTGGCAGTGTTCTGTGCGCACCAGAGCATCAGTGCGTAGCTCAGAGGACTTTACGAGACGGCAGATTTACGACGGCTGCGGTGGAAGCGACGGAACCTGCGCGCGAAGGTTGGTAAGCGTCCGTGCAGCCCCAGCGATGCACGACGATTGTATGACGCAAACAGCTGCCCTGCTTCTTTGCCATCGGAAGCTGGAGGGGACGTACCGGTCGGGTTCCCGTTCTGGACAGTGAAGAAGCTCGCGGCGACGAGCTGGATACCGGTCTGCTGGACGTACGAGCTCACGCTGCGAGAGCACGCAGCGTCAGTGAGCTTGCCAATGAGGGTTAGCCGTGGAGACGACGCACTACCAATGGGACGGCGAGACGCCCGAAGTCGACAGGTTGCTCGGAGCTCGGAAGTTGGCCGGCTCTTCGAACAAAAGCCAGGCGTAGCGGTGAGGGCCAGTGCCGGGAAGAGGGCCGGGAGCGGCATAGTACGTGATTGTCGTGCCGGCGGAGGGAGTAAAAGTCAGGTTGTTGCCCGAGCCAGCGGCGCCGGTCATGCCATTCGCGAGGAAGTGGCTGCGAGTGTCGGCGTCAGCACTCCTCGAGGACAAGCCCCCTCCGCAGACGCATGCGTGCGCGGTAGACGCACCGGTAGTTGCCCTGAGGGTCCGGATCTCCAAGGCTCGAAGCGTCGGCGAGCGTCAAAGTGTATTTGCTGGACGAGTTGAACGACCCGACAGCGTTGTCGGCCGGCGTGACGTAGACAGTGGGACGGTTCTGAAGCTGATCAACGGGGTATTGCTGGCCGTTTCTGTGTCGATTCCGAGCAAATGTCAATGGGAGGCGTCGAGGAAGAGGTACAGGAAGAGCTGTACGCACTGGATGACCTGTCCAGACGAGAGGACGACCGTCAAGAGCGCCTTTGAGTTCAAGCGCACACCGAAGCCGGCGTTGCTGTTCGACCAAACAACCTCGCGTGAGCGGCGCGTCCTCCTACGTCTGCCACCGCTTCGAGGGCCCGTCTTGAACACGCACCCAGAGTCATTGAGTCCACTATTCGCGTACTGCATGTCAGTGAGCGCCAGCGTGCGCGTGTCGACCATCGCGGGTACGCCGTTGTTGGAGGACTGAGCGGATGCGATGGCGGCAAAGATGCCGGCGAGGAGGGACGACTTGAGCAGCATGGCGTAGGGTGAGCGAGTGTCGGGGTCCGTAAGCCTGTCAAGTCTCGAAGGAAGCGAAGAGAGACGGGGGAAGAGGAGCGACCCGTTTCTCGCTCGGCGTCTCCGGTGCAGTGGACGCATACAATCAGCGTGGCTCCCTTACACCTTCTGGCGCTGTGTACGACGGCCTTTCGTCATTGTGCACGCTCCCATTCACCAAGCTGACGTTGCGAGCGAGTGAGAGAGCGAGAGAAAGCCAAAATGAGCGAAAATCCCCTCGAACAAGGCAAGCCTGCTCATTGCGGCAGCGGAGACGCGGACGCTCGCAAAGAAGTCATGGTCTCGATGCCTCACAGTCCAGGCAGCGGGGACGAGGCAGAGACGAGCACAACGATGACCTTCGCAAGTTCCGGCCCTCACCAACCTCGCCAACGCAACGCAGACAGCGCGACAGACCACGCCAAAGCGCGAGAACACTATCTATGAGCTTGCAAGTATGGCAACGATTGACAGCGACAGCGCTAGGAGGATTAAGCGGAGAGCATTGGAGAGTGTCTGCGAGAGCGAGTAAGGCACTGTGGGTGGGTGTGGTAGGGGTATGAGGGGAACGGGAAAGATGAAGGAGACGAACGAGTATATATGCGCGGCGTGGGAAGAGCAAGGATGGCGAGCAGAGTCGGAAGGTTTGCGCGGGATGCGAAGGGGACAACAGTAGTGAAGGGGAACGCGGGGGGACGGTGCAAGCGAGAGAAAGGAAGAGTAGGAGAGAGAGGCGGAGAGGACGCGCGAGGCGCGATCACGGGTGCTCGGCATTGTGTCGTTGTCGACCGTGAGAGCCGCCGCTCGCGCTGCTGCGCCTGCCGGACGCGTCCTCGTTAGGCGCAGCGAGGTGGCTCGGCGGGGCGAAGGGTGCCGGAGCGCCGGCGAGTTCGGGAGACAGCGAAGGTGGTACAGGAAGGGGGAACGTCTGAGTCGAGCCGGCAGACTTGCGGGCCTTCTTGACCGAAGGCTGGTGCGACAGTCGAGGCGAGGTGTCGGCAGCAGTGGCTACAGGCGGAGCGAGCGTCGGGCCGTGCGGGGGCCCGTGCGAGGAGGCAGATGCAAAGGCGGCGGCAGCGGGAGGTTGCGGCGAATGAGAGGCGGGAGTCACGTTTGGCGAAGCTGCGGGATCCAATGGTCAGCATAACACTATGGCGCAAACAGACGCGTCACGCACGAGAGCCATCACGACCCTCTGCCCTCTTTCTTCGTGTCGAGCTACCCCAGGTCTTGCTCCGCTTGACCTTCCCTCCCTCCTTCGTATCCGCCGACTTCCGCAACCGTCTTCGTTCAACACTCTTCTCACTCCCTCTCCTGTGCAAGCCTTTCGAGCCGGCGGCCGCCTTCTCCTCCGCCTGGCGCTCCGAGATCTCCTGCGCAGCGATGCTCTGCACCGCTTGAGGCGCACCAACCGCTTCGACGCCTTTCCGCTTCTGACGCTCCTCGTCGACAGGCGGTTCGAGGCCAAGCATGAAGTGCGCCTGCTGCTCGATGAGGAACTCGAGGACCTCCTTTCCTCGACCGTGTTCGCCAGCTTGCTCCTGCGCGCCGCCGCCCCGGGCTGCTGCCGCAGCTGCAGCGACAGCGCCTGCACTGCCGCCCGGCGGCAGCTTGCCCTCGACAAAACCCGGAAAGCCGAGCAGGGCGTTCTGCCCGCCGGAGCGGGAGGAGACGAGACCGGGTTGGAAAACGACGGCGAGGTTGGATGCTGTCATCAGATTCTTGTCGGAGCAGCGGGCGAAGACGGAGAGGAAATCGAGGAGGTAGAGGAGGAGGTAGCGGGAGGCGGGAGGGAGGAGCGAGATGAGGTGTCGGTAAGCGGCGATAGAGGCGGCGATGGGTTGGGGTTTTTCTGCACGAGAGCGGTTCAGCTGGTGGAAACGACCGAAGGAGCGGGCTTGACGCACGAAGGACTGCGGTAAAGTCGAGGTAGAGGCCGGCAGGAATGACGGGTTCTGGAAGCGAGTTCAAGTACCGCCTCAACACGCTCGCAGCGTCGTGCACGCTGTACCCTGTCCAGTCAAAGTCCTTGCCGTAGCGAGGCGGCGCGTCGAAGACCGTCTGGAGCTGGTTGATGCGCCTGTTCGAGCCGGAAACGCGAAAGATGCCTTCGGTTTGGGTCGCTATGGGTTGCGAGCAAAGTCAGGTGTCGGTCCGCACTAATCAGACTGCCTGGTTGAGCTGGTTTGCGAGCTACAGCGACTCTCGCAGACGAAGCTGGCGGACTCACCAGTCTCCTTGAGCATCATGCCGCACTTGGCGACGACGATTGGAACGTAACCGTAGACATACTGGTTCCCGTCTCTGCAGCAATACCACGAGCTGGTCAGCACTCGTTTGGCCCCCCCAGGTCAGCGCCCGCTCCGTCAACATTCCCTCCCCGCATCCGAGGACGGAAGGTTCGTTGAGCGCCCCGAAACGAGGAAAGAGACGTACGGTGCGACCATAGAGATTGCGACACTGGCATACTGCAGACTTTCTTCCAGCCTGACCCCAAACACGCGTCCTCGCCCGTCCTGGCCTGGCTCGAGCCCTCGTCCTGATGGAGAGTACGGAGGGACGGCTCCACCTCGTGACGGCGCCTGCTGTTTCCGCTCTTTGGACTGTCCGAGTAAGCGCGAGAGTGCCTTGGACCACTTGAGCAGCGTCGTCTTGCTCGGCGGCTGGTCAGTGTCGCTCATCGCCGGCCCAGTGATGAAGTCGACCTGTCGTCGTGGCGGGCGCTGGTGAGCCCGGAGCTGCGCACGTCGAAAGTCAAGCAATTGAACCACACACGACCAGCAATGTCTTCGGCACTCTGAGCGAGGAGGCGAGACGGTGAGCAGGGGAAGCGACTTCGCCATGACGCCGCGAGAAAGGAGGCCAGCTTCGAGATGTCAAAAGGAAGCTTGTGTAGGCTGTACGGCACAGGAGAACATTGCAAGTACAACAGCAGTCGAAGCGAATCTGCCCGGAGATGATGCGGACGTGCGGCCCAGTTCCCGCACGCCGAAATCCTTGTACGGGCAGCCCATGAACATGCGGCAGGCGGACAGCTCAAGGTGCGGCGCGAGGTCATGGATGTAGTCAGGTGTGAAAGGCGCGCGTAGGAGGACGGGGACGACGGTGATAGAAGGGGATGGCCTCGTCGAGGATGCGCCAGTTGGGCGTGAGCTCATCGGCAATGTCGGCCAAGTCGTCCGCTTGCGTACCCCTTGGCCTCCGTGAGGTCCGCGTGTAGCTGATATAGGGTTGCAGTCGGTCGCTCCTCCCAACGATTCTATGCGTCCTCCTTGCCGTTGTCAACCTTCTCGGCTGAAGCTATTGCCAACTGTGGCCTCTAGAAGTGGACGCTGTTCTTAGACGTCGTCTCGTTGTCCTTAACGTACAAGATTCGCTCGAAAAGCGTGTTGATGTCGTCGCCCTGGACGAAGAGGACCACCTCATTCCCCTCCTTCGCCTTCGCGGTCATCCTGACGCACCAGTCCGCTCCGCATTGCCATCAAGACCGTGCTCTCATACCCACCACTCGACACGCAACCAGCGACCGCATCTCGCGGCCCGTCCACAGCGCGTGTGTGAGCACGACCCTGCAGGCTGCGAAGTAGCCGACTGCGGTAAAAATCGTGCAAAATGACGTCTGCGATGAGACCGACGGTGAGGAGGGCACAGAGAAGCTTCGAGGCGATGAGGAGGAACTGCGTTCGATGGGATGGGCGAGGCGAGGCATGGTTGAACGGTGTTACGGGAGCGGACGAAGCGAGAGGGGCTAGAAGGACATGAAGGTGAGGAAGGCGCTGGCGAACCTGGGGATAAAGGCGGCAGGTGAGCAGAATTGGACTAGAGGTTTTCGACGAGGACGCACATGCTCGAGACGACGCCGGGGCTTGCACCGCTGCTTGCGAGGTGATGCGAAAGCTGGGTCGGGCAAAGGAGGCCAATACGAGCTCGGCGCGGCGTGATGGCGCGGCAGCTTGAGCGAGTTGGCCGTAGACGACAAAGCGGCTTTGGGAGAGAGGCCAAAGAAGGCGGGACAAGCTGATCTGCCTCGTCATTCGCTGCCGGCGTATGAGGGCGCGGGCCCGCTGCTCTGCCGGCTCCTTCTCTGCCTGGCGCGCTCGCCTGCCCCCACGAACCCCGTCGACGAGCCGACCACCTCGTCCTCGAGTTGATCTGATGAAGAAGCGTCCACTAATGACTACGGGTGCTGGCGGGTCGTGGAGGTCGGCAGGCTGATTGAGGGGCCTGCCACTGAGCAGCAAGCCTGCGTAGAGCGTCTCCAAGCTGTCAGTAAGCGTTTGAATCAGGCTTGACTTTGGTCGACCCTCTCGTCGTGGGGTTGTACTCGAACCTCTCGCTCGCTTCCAGTCATTTGCCGCAGTGACGTCTTGCGCTGCTCCTACGTGCTCCTCACGCGTCTACGGCGCACCAGCAATCTCCACCACGCCCTGCGTCGGCCGAGTAAGAACACGCGTCCTGCCGACCCTGGACTGAACGACCATGGCAGCCGCAACTCCTGCTGCGCCCACTGCCAACCGTGCCCTCCAGCTCTGCGTCAAGACACCGCTGGTCTTCTCCCCTTCGCTGTCTGCGAAAGCAGGATGGCGAGTCGACTCGAGGCTTCTGACGGGACGCGCGCTGACACAGTGACTCGTGTGCAGCCGCGTCTACCTCAAGATGGAATACACGCAACCGAGCGGGTCCTTCAAGATTCGGTGCGCCCATCCACCTATCGCTTCTCCTTCTCGAGCGTGCTCACGCCTCTCTGCGCAGTGGCATTGGCCACATTGCTTCGAAGCTCGCATCAGAAGCAGCTTCGAAAGGGATCCAGGCGCATCTCGTTTCGTCGTCTGGAGGAAACGCCGGTCTCGCGGCGACACACGCTGCTCGCGCTCTTGGACTCGGCTGCACGATCTTTGTGCCCGTTACTGCGAAGCCGCACGTCCTCGACAAGCTCAGGGCAGACGGAGGAAAAGTTGTCGTAGGCGGGAATCATTGGGCTGAGGCAGACGCCGCAGCAAGGGAGTTTGTCGAGAAGACGGAAGGAGCGTGCGTCCCGTTTTCCCTCGCTGTCCTTCCACCCAGTCGCTGAAGTGTGCGCGTGCAGAATCTACATCCATCCCTTTGACCACCCTCTCGTTTTCGAGGGGCACTCTGGCATGATGTCCGAGGTCATCGAGCAGATGGCCGAGCTTCAGGCGGGGAAGCCAGCTGCTGTCGTCTGTTCCGTCGGCGGAGGAGGCCTTATCTCGGGTGTCTTTACCGGTCTCAAGGCGGTCGCGCCAGACGGTGAATCACAACTTGGTCGCGCTCTAGTAGCGAGCTGACGTTGATCCGCCTGTTCGCAGTCCACGTCGTCGCGTGCGAAACGAACGGTGCAGCCTCCTTCCTCGCCTCGCTCCGCTCTTCCCACTCTTCCGACCCTCCGTCCGTCAAGCTCGCCCGCCTCGACAAAATCGATTCGATCGCCTCGACCCTCGGTGCCGTGCAAGTCGCGGAGACGTCAGTCAAGCTGGCGCTTGAACATCGGGGCGGGGTTAGCAGTGTGACGATGAGCGACGCGAAGGCTATCGACGCGGCCAAACAGTTCCAGCGTGGGTCCTTCCCTCCTCCTCTCTCTCTCGAGCGAACGAGTCCCTGACGCGATCACGAGCGAGGACAAGTCGACCACCAATACCTCCCCGAACCAGCCTGCGCCGCCGCCCTCGTCCCTCTCTACTCCCCCTCGACCCTCCGCACGCTCTTCCCCTCGCTCTCCTTCGTCCCAAACTCTCCGCCCGCAGCTGACTCTCCCGCGATCGTCGTCATCGTCTGCGGGGGAAGCACGATGACGCTTGAGGATTTCGTTCGGTACGAGACGGAGTTTGAAAGGGTCGAGAGGGGGGAGGTGAGGGTTTTTCGGGGAGGACGCGAGCGGGTGGACGAAGAGGTGGGCGCTTAGGAGAGGGCTCGCGAAGGGCGTTAAACTTTTTATCAGAGTGCGAGTGACGAGATGATTGGGAATGCAAAGACTAGAGTGACACGGAGATCTAGAGTACGGCGACGAGAGAGACCCTCTAAAAGAGAAAACCGGCCCCCCCCCAAAAAAAAAAGAATCGGAACCGTTGCCATCGCTTGACCCACCCCACGGCCCGCCGCACTCAAACCCACCTAACTTGCACCCCACGCCTACGCAACACCCTCTGCATCTCCTCCGCCCGCTCGTCCCTCTTTCGCTGCCGCGACAGGACGATCGACCGAACTCCCTCGCACACCCTCTCCTCCCCCTCCTTCTCCCCGCGCTCAAAGGCAGCCTTGATGTACCCAACGCCGATGTCTACCGTCGCCAAGTCCAGTTCGCTCACTCCGCGAGGCACGGCACTGAGGACGTCCGTCTGCTCAAACACTTCGGACTTGAACGGCGTCGTCGACGCGTATGCGGGCTCGTAAATCTCCAGTGTCGTGAGGGGGACGTTCGAGCGTGTTGCGTTGGCGAGCACGCGTTTGAGGCGACGGAGACAGTGTTCGTCGTTCCTTCCCTCCAAGGTCGCCGGCGCTCCCACGGGCCGCGGGCGGATATACCGCTCGGCGAGCGTCAACGTCAAGTACGACAAGTTTGTGAAAAAGTCGAGGTCCTGACTCGTCTGTGACGAGACTGGGAGATCGAGTGACGTGAGAGACGAAGCGGAGGACGAAGTGAGGAGGTGGAAGTTTTGCGGGTGGGGGCACGAGCCCGAGTCGAAGCGTTTGAGACGAAAGGTTGGGCGAATTGGCTGGGTGGGGAAGGGGAAGGAGGTGGGTGATGAACGACCGGTGGAGGACGAGGGAGAGGGAGTCGCGATCCGCCCTGGGGGAGGCGAACGCGGGGCGGTTCCGGCCGCGGGAAAGTCGATGTAACTCGCAATGAGCGTCTCGAGGTCCGGCAAGCGCGCCAACAACGCATAGAGCGCATGAGACTGGTCCGCGCGGAGGTAGCGTAGCCCAGGCCACTGGGTCGAGACGAACCACGTCAAGTCATCGAGGAAGGACGGGTCGAAGCAGTGGTACGAGAGGTGTGTGACGTTCGTGCAGGCGGAGAGGACGTCCAACAGTCGCGCGAAGGTGTCACGGGTGAGGTTCCCCCCTGAGAGGGTGAGGTGCCTCACGAATCTCGGCAGGGACGTGTCGGCCTCGAACGCGCTGACGATGCCCTCGCGCGACCTCGAGTCGACGTAGACGTTGCGGTAGAGGAGTGGGACGGCCGCGGCGTTCCATGTGCGGTTGACGAGCGCGAACGAGGCGAGGTTGGGCGTGCGGGAGGTGTGAGAGGGAGAGAGGACGAGGAAGGTGTCGAGGATGTCGGAGATTAGTTCAGGTGGGAGGCGAGGCGGAGCCATCGAGTCTGAGGGGGGTTCGTGCGTTTGCCGAAGAAGAGGTGGATCGTCGTCAAGTGCTGTTGCGTGCGCAGATCTCGTTAACTTCCGTCGCACGTCCCCAGATGCCGTCCTCCTCCGCGTGCCGCACGTACCAGTCCGCGGGCGCGTGCGTATGTGGACGCGATCAGGACGCGCGAGAGCGCGAAGAGGAGGGCCGGTCAAGCGAGTGAGGGCGAGCGAATACAAGTCGAGGTCGCGTGTATAGACCGGACACGGAGCGTGTGCGAGAGTAAGAAGTGTTGCGAGAGCGAGGAGGAGAGCAGAGGCGCGGTTCGCTCAGTCAAGTCGAGAGGACGGCGATGTTCTGGACCTTGGGAAGCTGCCCAACGCGAGCGGCGCACAGGACCGGGATTGCTTGCGCCGCGGTGTGGTGAGCACTACACGATGCCGTGAGCATGACAGCGTGGTATTGGTCTGCGCGTGTGAGCGGGGACGGAGCGGCAGGTGGTGGACTGGGTGAGGATGCGAGTTGGGGCGGGGAGAGCCTAGGGCAGTGACCGGGACGGAAGAGGAGGCAGTGGAGAGTGTCGGAGTAGCGCGTGGTGTGCGAGCCATCGCTTCCTTCGTTTCGAACGGTGACGCTCGACGCTTGCCGGTCATCGAGACGAGGGCGATCACGGTCACGATCACGACCACGACCACGACCACGCCCACTCGCTCACTCTCGCTCGACTCGACTCGCCCCGCAACATGCAAATGCTCGCCAGTCGATACTCACGCGAGGAGCACGACGCACTCTTGTGCCTCTTTGACCCGCACATCTACACCCGCACGAGGTCAACTCCACCCGCCGCCGCCAACGACGACCGCACCCCGGCACACCGACACCGCCGCACGGCCAGCATCGCATCCAGCGTCACGTCCTACTTTGCAGACAGGTGCGTCGCACTCACACGAACCAAAGTCACGCCCGTGCACTGACTGACACTTGACACCGGCTCAATTCGCCTCCCCACCCAACCCCGCGCGCTCAGGCTACACATCCCCTCGCCGCGCCCAAGCAGGCCAGCGAGCATCCTCTCCAAGCCTCAGCTCGCCCCGCTCCTCTCCCTCCCGAGCGAGATCCTCCTCCACATCCTCGCCTTGACCCTCCCCTCCTCCCACACCCGCTCGACAGCCCGCGATCGCGCGCACACTCTCGCCACCCTCGCGCTCGTGCACCCAGTCTTGCGCAACTACGCACAGGCCGAACTCTTCTCGACAGTGTACATCGCGAGCGACCGTACCGTCCAACACTTGACCCGCCTCACTTCCTTGTCCGAGAGTCGCGGGCAGGAACTGGGCAAGCGGATCACTCGACTCGTCGTGCATGGAAGTCTCGGGACGGGCGACGGAGGAAAGGCTCTCGCCAAGCTCGTACAGCAGCTCGTCGGACTCGAGTCGTTGCACCTCGAGGACTTGGACGGCCTCGAGCTGAGGGCGTTCCTCCTTCATCCGAGTGCGTCGCGGCTTCACTACCTTGACCCACCCCCGCCCTGTACTGACCGTTGCGTGCATGCGCGCGCAGGCCTCCGCACCTTCTCAGCGAGCCGCTGCGGCTTCCGTTCGCGATTCCGCGCCGTCGCGGCCTCCTGTCCCTCTCCCATCACCTCCCTCTCCCTCACCACCTGCACAGGCCACCACGACTCTTTCTCCGGCTTCTCTCTGCCCAATCTGATCATTCTCAAGATCTGGGACATCTCCCTCCCGCCTCCTTCGGCACTCGCGACTTTGGAACGCTCCGAGGCGTTTCGTGTGCTGGCGGGGCCAGTCGCACCGCAGATACGAGACGTGACAGTCGACGAACACCACTTCAACTACCTCTATCCCCTCCCGCGCCTCTCCAGCCGGCGACTCGTCCTCGAGAGACTCTGTATCATCAAGCTCTCCCTCCTCCCTCTCGCAATCGACCTCCTCCCCCTCCCCTCTCCCTTCCCTTCCACGCCTTTCGGTGGTGTGAGGGAACTCCACCTCGTCCCGCCTCCTTCGTTCATTCCCGCATCGACGTCGGCCGAGAAAGCCGATGCGCATTTCGGGGCGATGTTGGCGCCGTTTCATCAACTCACCCGTCGCTTCGAGGACGGGTCGTTGCACCCCGCTCTCAAGGGGCTGGAGAAGCTGACGCTGGACTGGAGGTACGGCGCGTGGCTCTCCTCCGCCGAGCCCCGCCTCAAGCGCCTGATGCAAGTCTGTGAACGGCTTGGTGTGGAGGTTGTGGTCGGGAAGGAGGGGGAGGGGGAGGACGTGTACGGTGGGGGGTTGGGGGTCAGGAGGGGGATGGGGAGGAGGTGGAGCAGTCAGGGGGCGCTTTGAGCGGCAGCGTGCTCTCTTTCTCGCTGTGACGTTGTTTCGTTGTTTCGAGCATGGGCTCGTGTTTAGCGTGTGTTTGTGCGACCACTGTAGCGCTCGCAACTCTTCATTCTCGCTCTATCTCCGGATCCGTCGTCGCTTTCTTCCACACTCTTTCTCTTCTGGCTTGCCTTTTCGTTCCTTCGCGAGCCTCCGCGAGCATCGAGTCGCCGCTCGTGCTCCCTCACTGTTTCTCCCCTCCCCACGTGCACCTCTCCGTCGCCGACGGGCCCGGCCCTCTTCGTCTCCTCTCCTCTTTCCCCCCCCCCCGGGACCAAGCTCCGTCGGATGTCCCATGTCCCCTCGAACGCCTCCAAAATACAAGCTCGACCCGCCCACAAGACCCGCGACGCGCCTTGGAGAGCGCAGTGCATTCGACTTTGGTTCATCATCATCATCAGCATCATCACCAGTTCGAGACGAGGCGGGCTGTTCTGAGGGAGATCATTGGGTGATGGAGATGAGCGAGCAGAAAAGGAAGGTTGGCCTCGAGCAGGAGGGGGAGGGGGAGGGGGAGGGGGAGGGGGAGGTCGAGGGAGGACGGGAAGAGGGGGACAAGGTGGGTGAGGACGAGGCAGAGCTAGTGGTGGTCGCAGAGGAGGATCGCTCTGAGACGCCTAGGTCTTCTTGTGTGGTACCTCGCTTGTCAACAGGAGAAATCGACGAACCGAGTCGATCCGACGAGGAGGAGCAGGACCAACCCAACTCTTCTTCGACCCGAGTCCAGTGGACCTTTGTCCCCTCCCCTCCTTCGCCCTTGTCGTCCTTCCCTCTCACCTCTCCCTCCCTCGTCTCTTCCTCCGCTCACGCATCGACGGCCCAAAACCGCCTGAACGAACCTCCTACACCGCTCGCAGTTCCAGGCGGGTGGTCTAACGCTCCGCTTCGCTGGCGGGTGCTCTCGAAGGGCAAGAGACGGACGAGTGACGGTGCGGACGACGACGACGACGATGAGGGCTTGGTTCTGCCACCGCCTTTCTTGTCGGACGATTCACCGAAAGAAAGCTTCGATGGTCCGTCCCTCCTCCCCTCCCTTCTCCCTTACACTCTGAAAATCTGACGAGCTGACGAGTGTTCGTATGCAGGCCTGCTCGGCGCCCGCACCGCCCGACGTCTAATCCGCCTCACACGCCAACACGCCCGCCTCTACGCACAAGGGCGCGCTCCGCCACCTCCGTTCCCGCACAATGTCGTCAAGGCTGCGACAAAGGTCTTGAGGTTGCTTGGACCACCTGGGGGTTACGAAGAGCGTCGACCGGGGATTAGGAGGGGGAGGACGGGGAGTTGGTTGGAGGGAGAAAAGGAGGGACAGGGGAAGCGAATGGGCAAGGAGAAGGGACTGTCGTTGGACGAGGCGGTGCAGATTGTGGAGAATGCGTTGGGGCAAGAGCACGCGGATCAAGGAGGAAGACAGGAGGAGAGGCAGAGACGGAGGGTGAAGAGGGCCGAGAGCGGGTTGAGGGCATACGAGATGGGCGTCGCAGTTGGGCGGAGGCTTGCGGGACGGTTGGAGCGGCATAGGAGTAGGAAGGGAGAGCCGACGCAGAGGCTTTCGCCGGGAGAGGTACGGGATGAGGGGTCCAGGAGGAACGAATCGCTTGTCGCCGCCACGCCTGCGCAGCTTCTGGGTGTACCGCCAAGTCCGTCGTCTTCCGGCACGTCGAGCAGAGTCTCGCAATATTCTCCTTACGCTGCCACCGCCGGTATCGAGGATATCCCGCCTCTTCCGCCCGCCGCGCCCGCTCTTCGTCCGCTCAGCATCCCCGACCTCCCACCTCTCCCAACTATCGCAACTCCCTTCGACCTTGACCCTTCGTCTCCCGACGACTACTTTGCGTCGCAGAGACGCCGAACGAGCGATTCTTCGAACTCGCCAACCAAACATGCCGCCTTTGCGACACCCTCGACCCCCAAAACCCCTTTCATCCTCCAGCCTCTTCCGAACCCGTCACCGATGCGCACAGCCTTCCTAGACTGGGTCATCTACCTCCTTATCGGCTCACCTCGACCGCCCTCCGTCTCAGGACTCGACGACTCGCTCGCAACAGTCGGCGGGCTGATCGGCATCCTCGTCCACTCGCTCGGCTTCCTCTTCTTCGTCGCCTACCACCTCACTGCATTACTCGTCTCGAGCTATGGTGCACTCCGTACGACGGCGGTCTTCTTGTATTGGGCTGGGCTGAACTTGAGCGGACGAACCGAGGTCAGCAAGGCTGTCTTCGAGTACTGGCGTACGTGTCGGGTCGAATGGGACAAGGTAGTCGATGAGGAGGGCGAAGACACGGTATCGGTCGCCGCGGTTGTCAAGGGTGTGTTCGAACTGGCGGCTCTGCATCGCAGTGAGTTGCAGTTCTCCCGCCTTGACCGCTACTGAGCCGACTTTGACGACTCGCAGTGACTCGTCGACGCTGGCTTCAGGAAGGACCCGGCCGACTCAAGCTGCTTACCGGCGACGAAGCCGTTCCGACTTTGCTTGCGACGCCTCGTTTCGGTCCACTCCAGCGCCAGCACAGCATCAGTCTCGAGCGACCGACGATCACTCAGCGACAGAAGTCCTGGCGATGGACGAGCAACGGCGGCGAGGAAGACGGCGAAGGCCTCGTCGTGACCGGCCACGACGGCGGAGTCTTGCAGGGCTCGATCATCTCGCACGACGAGCCTTGCGGGTCTTTCGCTTTGTCGCCCTCAGGCGGGTTCGCCAAGGCGTCTCCAGTGTCACATGCGACGATCGGCCAGCTGCTCGAGGAAGAGCCGCCGCCGCTCGACCTTGCAGGACCCGGACCTTCCCAACTTCCTGCCTCGCCGCCGCTACAGCCCATCCACGAACGGGCAGACCCGCTCGCCGAACTTGTATCACTCATCAAGCGACATTGCCGCCTTTCGACCGCCTCGTATGGCCTGCACACGATGTTGCCGTCGCCTCCCACTCCGCTCCTCACGCCTTCCGGCCAAACACTTCCCCATCGTCTCTTCGCGCATCTAGGTGGCTTGGCAGATCACCGAAACGTCCTGCATGTCGCACTGCAAAAGCGGTACACCGGCATTCCAAGTGTCGAGGACGAGATCGAGGCGACTTACGCCCCGCAATTCTACGTCTTGCGGGATGACTTGCGCGCCGAGGTGGTCGTCGTGATCCGCGGCACGCAGTCTCTGGCAGATGTGTAGGTAGACGGCTCGACATCGCCGTGACAGGGCTGACTGTTCACCCGCAGACGGACCGACCTCGACGGCTCCCTCGTCCCGCTCGACCTTTCCACTCCGCCAACGATCCATTCGCATTCTCCTGTTCCCATAGAGAAGTCGCCCTCACCAGCCTCTGCCTTCCGCATCCACTCCGGCATCCTCGCATCCGCACGCCACCTCCTTTCACCTTCCTCGACTTCTCCACTGTACTCGAAACTCGCCGCCATCCTCGCCGCGCATCCTCGCTACGGCCTCGTTTTCACCGGGCACTCGCTCGGCGCCGCACTCGCCTCGTCGCTTGCAATCCTTCTGGGCGCTTACGACGAGGATGAGAAGCGCTGGGTTGTCTCAGACTCCTCCTCCCTCGCATCTCGCCTGTCAGACTCCGGCAGCAGCCGCACGCCGCCCTTCCGTCGCCCACTCCGGGCCGTATGCTTCGCCCATCCAACGACCGTTAATGCCCCGCTCTCGCGGTACTGCGCTGCTCCTGACGGTCCAGACGGAATCCCGCTTGTCATCAATGTCAGTCTCGGCACCGACGTGATCTGCAGGATGGGGATCCCGCAGGTCAAGGAGCTGAGACGAGCGATTGGGCGGCTAGACAAGATACGAGCGAGGAAGGGCAGCGCGATTTTGAGTAGTCGGCGCGAGTGGGCGAAGCTGGCGCAGGCCGTCGATGAGGCGGAGCGCGAGGCGAAGGCGCATCTGGAACGCAAGAAAGAAGAGCTCGAGAACCGGGCGTGGCGAATGCGGTGCGAAGCGGAGGGCTGGCTCGAGGGCGAAGACGCGGTCAAGGAGGACGATGTCGATGCCGCCATCCCGGCAGGACGGTGCTACCACCTCGACCACCTGCCCCCTGACGTCGAGGGAAAGCGACGGTTGGATTTGCGAGAAGCGCGAAAGGCGGAGGGTCAAGAGCCGAGTGCGGACGATGAGGACGAGCCGCTGTGCGGGCTGTACGAGGTGCGCGATCCGAGGCGGTTCTACGCCATGCCGCTGCTCGAGGCGGATCTCGTAGCAGCACATATGCCGAAGAATTACTTAGATCAGGTGGAATCACTTTAGCCGCATGTTGCTCAGAGAGATGGACACCGCTTCATTTCGGTTGCGCCTTGGACCCGCCTCAAGCGACAAACTTCTTGCCGGTCAACTTCTCAAAGGCCTCCTCATACTTGGACCACGTCGCCTGGACGATGTCCTGCGGAATTTCGACCGGGTCCTCGTCGATTCCTCCGCCCTTCTTGCCGAATCCTCCGCCGCCCGACTTGAGCCACTCCCGCAGGAACTGCTTGTCAAACCCGACCATTTTGTTCCCTTCTGCCCATTGCTCAGCAGGCCAGAAGCGGGACGAGTCGGGCGTGAGGCATTCGTCGATGATCGCCAGAATGGGCTTGCCGCCAGGCGTGGAGGCGGGGAGGAGACCGAACTCGAATTTTGTGTCGGCGAGAATGAGGCCCCGGGAGAGGGAGTGGGCTGCGGCGGTGCCGTAGAGGGCGAGGGCGTATTGCTGGAGCGGCTCTGCGAGAGAAGGATCGGGAAGGTGTTTGGGGACTGCCGAAATATGGCTCAGCATCTCACCGACTGAGTGAGAGTGCGCATGGCGACTCACGCTCATTCGGGTGAATGTTGATGTCTTTGTCGCCGACTTCTGCCTTTGTGCTGGGCGTAAAGAGGGGCGGGTCAAACTTGGACGACTCCCTCAGGCCTTCGGGAAGCTTGATGTCGTGCATCGTGCCGGTCTTCTGGTACTCGGCCCATGCGGAGCCTGCAACGAAGCAAGAAAGGTCACAGACGGCTCTTTGCGAACATGCTGCGAGTGCCAGGACTTGCCGGTGATGTAGCCGCGCACAATAGCCTCGACGGGTAAGACGGTTGCTCGGCGAACCCAAATGGACCGCCCCTCGAGCTGGTCGCGGTACTTCTGGACTTGTGCCGGCATTTCCTCGATCTTGCTCGTGATGACATGGTTCGGGATGTGTTTGGTTTCGGGCGCCTTGGAGAGATAGTCGAAGAAGAATAGCGAGAGCTGTGTTAAGAGCTTGCCCTTGTTAGGGATGCCCTATGGAATGCAGCCAGGTGAGCAGGAACAAGCGTCAAGGCGAAGAAGGGGAGCGCACCGTCTTCATGATGACATCGAACGCTGACACGCGGTCCGTCGCGACAAACAGCAAGCCCGACTTGTCCTCCTCTACCTCGTAGATGTCCCGGACCTTTCCCCTCGCCAACAACTTCAAGGTCGGGCAGTCTGTCTGAAGAAGTGCCGTCGACACTGCGGGAAGAGCGGGCTTGTCGTCAGTCAGTGCCAACTGCAGGTTAAGAGCATCCCGCAGGCTATCAGCGCACTTTGAGCGGATCGAGCTGGTGAGGAGAGGGGCAACGTTGGATGGCGGTTGACTTCCATCTCGCTCGTCTCGCTTGGACTTGTGGACTGTACAGACGCTTGCTAGACAGCTGTTGTCCTCAACTGCGTTGTTCTGGGGAGCGCCCGACTCGCCGCCGCTGTGTCTTCACCTTCGTCACTCCTCGACTTTCGCCAGCTCAACAAGAAGCCGGAATGGGACGTCACGGCAGGAACAACACCAGTCGAGCCGACTTCACCTATGCGGAGCGGCAGATGGCGCAGGGCGGGACGAAGCGGGCGCTGCTGGGTCGCGAGAGCATGCGGGACATCGACGCGTGCTCGCTGTGTTTAGGGCACGCGAGGGACCCCAGAGTGTGCTCAGAGGGACATTTGTACTGCCAGGTGCGTGCAACAGCTCTAGCTCACGATGCGTTGCCGAGCTGACACGGCTTTGATCTTGCAGGAATGCATCCTCACCTCGCTGCTCGATCAAAAGAAGGACATCAAGCGCCAGCAGAAGCTCCTCGAGCGGATGCGCGCCGAGTCGGAAGCCGAGATGGCCGCTGCCCGCACCGCAGCTCGCGAGCGCGTCCTCAAGGAGTTCGAGACGGCGCAGTCTTCGCTCGGAAGCAAGACGACTCAGGGGAAGGTGTCTGCGACGGGTGCAGACGATGAGAAGGCTGGACCGCGGGGGACGAAGCGGTCTTTTGAGCTGGACGAGGACGAGATCGACCGGTTGACGAAGGAGGCGACGGACGAGGCGCTCAGCCGGACGGCGCGCGAGATGGCGGATGCTCGCCGGGCCAAGCTTCCGAATTTCTGGCTGGTGCGTTTTCCACTCATTCACTCCTATCATGTCGCCGACCTTCGAGGCAACGCAGCCCTCGCTCACACCGACCGCGACGCCCGAAAGCGTCATTGACGCCAAGCTTCAAACGCTGTGCAACGCCTCGAAGCCGCCTCATCCCGTCAGTCTCAAGACGCTCGTGACCGTAAAGCTCACGAGAGATCCGGAGGAGAAGAACAGGTCGGGTAACCCGACTGTCCTCTGCCCGAGTTGCCGCAAGACTATCACAAACAACGTCAAGGCTTTCGGTGCGTTTGGCTTGCGCTGTCGACGACTGATTTGGCTGACTATTCGGTCCCTGCAGCGCTCAAGGCTTGTGGAGATGTCCTTTGGTGCGTCGCGCTCTAGCCCATTCCTCCTCTGCTCAACCAATCTTCCTCTGCTGACCGCTAACGTAACTTTACTTCGCAGCTCGACGTGTGTCGACACGCTCTGCCGAAAAGACGAGGTTTGCGCGCACTGCATGACGCCCGTTGACAAAAAGCTGCCATATATCGAGTTGAAGCGGGAAGGGACGGGCTACGCAGCAGGAGGCGGTGTGCAGGTTGAGAAGTTTGACGTGGCCTTCCAGGCCTGAGTTTCGCAATGCAAGACGAGTGTCTGTACAGCCCGAAGAATCCAAGAGAACCGTGTCAGAAAGCAGATTACTTCTTCCCGTAAGCCGGCAACGACCGCTTCGGACCCTCGATGCGCCCGTTGTACTGTCCCTCTGCATAGAGTCTACTCGTGCGCCTCATTTCCTCCACCGCCTCCAGCCCGACCTGCTCCTCCCACTGCCTCGCCTCGGCTGTTCGCTGCGCCTTCAAATCCCTGACGACCTCGACCAAGTCGTCAACAGCCCGCTCGTCGATTTGGTAGTGCACGACCACTCGGCCCCTCGGCGCGCCGAGCGTAATACCCGCCTTGTCCCTCGCGACCTCCTGCAACTCGGTCATGGAGAACCCGAGAGGTTCGGGGTTCATCCAGACCATGTTGGTCTCCGTGGGCAAGTCCAACTGGACGCCTTCTGCTGCGAGCGCGCGCGCGAGCTTCGTGGCGAGGTAGTGTGTCCGAGGGAGTTGGGGGAGGACGGCGTCGAGGCAGATCGAAGCAGCGAGTGCGAGACCGCCTGCTTGTCGGATCCCACCGCCGAATTGCTTGCGGAACCAGGTTGCGCGTCGGATGAAGTCCTTCGGTCCGAGGAGGAGACTGCCGACTGGTGCGCCGATGCCCTTGGACAGGCAGAGCGAGACGGTGTGGAACGGCGCGCACGCCTCGCGAAGCGACATGCCCGTCTTCGCCATCGCCTCCCACATCCTTGCGCCGTCGCAGTGCAGCGGGATCGAGAACGAGTCGAGCGCCTCGCGCAGCCGGACAAGTTCCGACTGGGGGAAGACCATCCCGCTCAGGGTGTTCTCGACACAGACTAATTTGGTGGGAGCGACGTGGATATCGTCGTCAACGACGCACTCGTCGAGAACTTCCTCGACGGTCATGTGGTGCCCGTCGCGAGGGTAGACGGCGTTGGTCGTCGCGAGCGAGTGGAAGGCGATGCCGCCGGCTTCGCTGACGTGGACGTGCGCACGGTGGTCGGTCACGACAGAGTACGGAGGCTGGTGGAGATGTGTTCGGATCGCGAGTTGGTTGGTCTGCGGAAGATGCGGGTGAGCGTCTGTCGAGGCTAGTGTGGAGGGAAGGAAACGCACCATCGTTCCCGACACGCAAAACAAGGCCGCCTCTTTGCCCGCCAGATCTGCAATGCGCTGCTCGAGCTCGATCGTGTCTTCGTCCTCCTGCAAGAAGGCAAAGTGAGCGAACCTAACCCGAAGCGAAATCGTGAACCGCCAAACACACGTCGTACACGCTGTCCCCGCGCGACGCATTCTTCATCAGCTCGTACAACTCGTCCGTAGGAATCGTGATGGTGTCTCTACGGAGGCAGAGCAGCGAAAGGATCAGCTCTGGCGATTCTCCAACAATTTCGCCATCCGGCGAGCCGATTCCCTTGCACGCCCAGCGGGAGCAATGTACGCACGTTCGAAAGTCCCTCGAGACCTGCACACGCTTTGCCTGGTTGCGCGCGATGCGCTCCTTTGACGAGAGCAGCGAGCGGAGCGGAGCTGGTGGGGCGGAGGAAGCCAGGCGAACAGAGGGGAGCGGGACAGTCATTGTGTGAGCGTAGCCAACTTGAGCGTGTACGAAGGAGCGAGAGGAGCGCAAGAGCATGGCATTGCTCGCAAGCGGACGAAAAGGAGAGCTTCGGCAATCCATCCTCCCGCCGCATGGTAAACTCGCGCCGACGGCAAGGCGCACGAGGTGGGGCAGCAGCGACACCGGCGTGCGCACGCACGCGGACAATACAACTCGGTCTCGAGGGACGGGAGTCGTTGCTAGAAGGCGTGGAACGGAACGGCGCAAACCTCGAGCGAGGAGGTTGAGAAGGCTGCGTTTATGAAGTTTTCCGCCGCGCTACAAGGGCTTCCACTTTGCCGACGACAGCGAGAGGATTTTGTTGAAGGCGTCGTCGCGGCGGGCGACACTCGTGAAGCGCCAGGTCTGCGAGAAATCGACGTTTACCTGCAGTGTTTAAGCTGTAAGCAAGTAAAATATTCGCGCGACTCACTCGGCCATCCTTCGCCGTGACGAGCAGACCGTTCAGCGCCATCATTCGCGTCTCTTTACCGACGCCCCCGACCTCGTCGACGAGGATCGTAATGCAACCCTCGCGAGTCGAGACGGTCGAGCCAGTCACGGTGGACGACGCGAGGGACGCCGAGTCAGCGATGGAAACCGTGTCGGCTGTCTCGTCCGGCTCCAGTGAGTGCTTGGAGCGACGGGAGATGCGCGAGGCGAGTTTGTCGAAGCGACGGAGGCGGAGAAATGGGATGAAGTGCATCGCGCTCGAGGTTAGGCTGAGTGTGCCCGGTTTCGAGTCGTGCAGGGCGAAGAAGGCTGTTTGAAGGATTTAAACGTCAGCGACGCACATTCGTGGCGAGGCAGCGAAACAGTGCTCACAGCCAAGCACCTCTTCCTCCTTCCCGAGCGCAACCAAACTCGTCTCGCTTCCGCTCCGACTCAGCGCCTTCTTCCCACCCTTCTTGACCACCTCACTCAACGCCCTCAACCTCCCATCCTTCACCTTGTTCCCCTTTTTGATCGTCTTCGATCCCTTGAGCGGCGTTCTGCGTCCTTTCAGACTCCAGAGCGCATACTCTACATCCGTTGGTGCTCCGTGTAGAAGGAGCCAGTAAGGGAGGGTCGCGCGTCGACAGGACGGGTAAAGTTCGCGCAGCCGCCACAGAACGAACACTTCGATGCCGAGCCAGAGCCAGAGGGTTTTGTAGATTAGCCAGGTGGGCGTGAGGAGGAGGACGAGACAGACAGCCGAGAGGCGGGTGATCACTGGTACCGTTGCGGGATGCAAGGGGTGTAGGATGAGGCTGTGCAGGAATGTAAAGTCAGCTCGCAACGACCGACTCGAGCAACGCGAAACACATGCTTCTTGACCATCTCGAGCAAGTCCGCCAACTCGTCCATCCACATGAGTACGTGAGGACCCGTAATCGCCATCAAATTCCGCAGAATCCGATACAGCGAGACGTTACCGTCTCCTTCCTCCTCCCCCCCTGCGCGAGCTGGGTCGTAAGATGGGTCGGCGACGTCGATGCGTTGTGATAAAGGTGGTTGGAGGGAAGGGAGTTGGGTTACGGTAGGTGTGGAGGGGGCGGAGAAGACTGCTGCTGATGCGCCGAGACCGCGAGCGAGAGTCGAGGTTGCTGGCAGAGTCGAGCATGCCGTCGTCGGTAAAGAGGCACAAGACGACGCCCGACTACGCGAGCGAAGGCGCTCGAAGGTGTCGAATGGTGAGCTCGACATTCCGCCGCTCGCCGCGATGCCGCCAGCGAGCATCAATCCCGCTCCCAAGCATGTCGCGATCGACTTCTCCTCCTCATCATCATCATCCCGGCTCAGTCTCCCCCTGACATCAGCCCACAAACCCTTCACGCCTTGCCCAGCCATCCCAAGCACCGAACTCGACTTGAGCTGTTTGCCCAACTCTGTCGCGTCCTTGACTCGGTTCCTGCGCTCCGTGATGCGGCGAATCAATTCGTCCGTTGTAGGTGGGAAGAACCGAACTGTGAGGAGGTGGTAGAGGAAGAATGCGAAGGGGAAGAAGAGGATGAGATCGTGGAACCAGAGGAAGAGGTAGGCTGCCGCCCAGGTGCCGGTTCGACGCGGGTCTTCCCATCGCCAAAGTTTGCCGAGCGAGCCGAACAGGACGCGTTGGATGGCTGGTGGTGGACAGAGGACATAAAGTCGTTCGAGTTCGCTTTGGTACCACCGGAAGGAGAACGAGTCCGGGCGGGGAGGCGAAGTGAGCCCCGCTGGGAAGTTGTTGTGGACGAGGCAGGAGGCGTACTGCGGGCGAACAACGTTAGCGGAGGTCAATCGACAGCTTTGGTGCAACTCACGGCAACGCCGTAGCTGATCCAGTCGACCACACCCCCCTCTTCTTTTCGGTAAGCCTCAAGTTCCGGGTACTCGACCGTCTCCGCGTCAAGTCCCGCCACCTGCACGTCCGTCAAGTAGTCCCCAACTCTTTGTAAGAGATCCTGGATCTCGAGATCCTCCAACTCGGCCAGTTTCGTCTCCGCTGCAGTCATTTCGCGGCGAAGAGGGGGTGGTAAGAGGGGTGCATCTGACGGAGCGGTGGACTCCGGGTCAACAAAGCGAGCTGTGAGTGGATGTCGAGGCGGTGGGGCAGCTGAAGTTCTCGCTTCGGGCATCTGTGGAGGGTTGTCGCTTGAAGAGGGAGGGGCTGTCGGAGTTTCCGCGCAAGTGACCTCGATGGCCGGCCCCTCGAGAGCCGGCGCAGCTCGAGATCCATCTCCTCCAGTCCCAGTGTCCGCCTCAATCACTCCGGTGGCCGATGCGTGGTCTTCGACCGGTGAATGATGTTGCCCGGCGAGTGTGAGAGGGGTTGGTCGAAAGAGAGACGGGTGCTTTGGTGGGGGCGCTAAACTGGCCATCCTAAACCTATCTAAGCAGATTCAGCCCTTCTAGACAGCTCGTGAGGGCGTTGTTGGCAGTTGTCCCGGAGAAAGGGGTGCACTGCCCCCCTCTTCATCTCTCGACACACTCTGACTCGCTCACACCGCTCGAGAGGAGTTTTGCTTAGGCCGAGGGGCTCAATCAGAGTCATGGACCTCCCACCGCCCAATCAGCAGGTGGCCCGCGTCCAGCAGCAACGCCCAGACCTCCGTTTCATCGTGCGTCTGGCTCCACGCTCTCGAGCGACTGACACGCAAGCTGACAGCCTTTCGCCGCGCTCACAGTTCTTCATGATGATGATGTTTTGGATGATGCAGTCGAATGGCGCGCAAGGACCGTCGCTGGTGGAGCAGGTCACATCGGGTGACATGTCGGCTGCGGATGCGTACGCAAACGCGCGGTCAGGGCTGTTGCGACGAGAAGCGAGACGCGAGGGGATCGCACGGTGGCTCGGCGTCGGCAATCAGACAGGCGAGTGGCTCAACTCGACTTACTTTCCCGAAGTCGCCAACGGGACGGCTCCTCCCACCTCGAACGACACGGCTTACGAAGCCTACCGGATCGAGAACTATGCCCCTCATTCAGAGGGCGAACTCAAGCCGGTCCCGCCGCTCGTGCGCGAAATGTTTGCCGAAGAGACATTCAAGGATGAGGGCGACTACCGGCTGTACCAACAGAACTTGACTGGGTTCGTCAAGGGGTTGTGGCACGCGCGAAGTTTGTCGTTCGAGGAGCTCGGGCTAAATGAGACGTGGGAGGAGAAACGGGTCGTGGTGAAGAGACCGGAGAAGGATGAAGGGGTAGCAGGGAACGAGACGACCGTCGCAGCCGACGCGGCGATGCGACTACTGCGACGCCAAAACAACACGGCATCGACGAACGTGACGATCGTCGTCGACACCTTCAACCGCACCTCTCTCCGCGGCTCCTTCCCATGGCTCTCCTCCCTCTCCGCGGACCCCTTCGCTCTGCGTAAAACCCACCCAGCCATGTTCAACCTCCGTTCGCTGCAGACATCCGCGACCGGTCCGATCCTGCCGTTACCCTCGGACCCGGGGTTGATGGATGAGGGAGAATTGCTGCGGATGAGGCCGGACGATCCGGCGAGTTGGGAGAGTTGGGAGAAGGAGGGCCCGGCAGTGTATGTTGGTGGGCAGCTTTCGTTGAGCGTCAAAAACGAGAAGGGCGCGGATGAGGACGAGACGATTGAGCTCGACATTGAGGCGATCCAGTTCGCTCACCTTCGCTCGCCTTTGTCAGGGACATGCTGACCTGCTTCTTCCACAGCCTCCTCTCGAGCGGCCGAGTGTACGGCTACGCCACGCCGACGTTCGTCCGCACGCACATGGTCGACGCCATCGACCTTCCCCTCATGTGCTCCTCCTCGCCGTCGCCAAACCGCACAGCAAGCGCCATCGGCCACACGGTGCTCAAGGAGTACACCCGCCGGCTCGTCAAAGGCGTCAAAGACCTCGCCGAAGCGGATCGAATCGAGACGTCTTCGTCGACTGAGGCGGGCGAAGCGGACCCGACAATCTCGCACTGCATCTTCGCCCTCTACGGCGCTCTCTCTCCCCTCCCTGCATCGTACACACCTTCGCAGTACGCAGAATGGTACTCTTCGCTCTTCCACCCGACCGGCTCATCCATCGCTCAGCCCGCCCGATCGACCTTCTCCGCCGTCCTCTCTTCTACAAACTGCGGCCTAGTCCTCTCCGTCCCCTCAGCAGTCCTCTCACAAACCTCCGAGCTATGGGATTCAGCAACTCGCTTTGCGGGATGGCTCCTCTTCGCCCATGCGACCGTCTTAATCTTGACGGTCAGGCAGCTCGAGCGCGTGTCGAGGCGGCCTGGAACGGTCGCGAATGTCGCGCCGCAGAGCATTGCCGGTAACTGCATAGTCGATGCGTATGTGTTTGTGACGCTGCTTACGATCGGAATCGTCACCGGTACGTTTCGTCTCGTCGGCCTCGCAGAAGATCCGGCTGGTGTGCAGCTTGCCTCTTCTGCTGCAGCAGGTTTGCAGCGAACTAAAAGAGCGCATTGTATACCACCGCAGAATCCCGCGCAACTCTTCCCATCCTTGGCGCCGCCTTCCTCGCCCTCCTTTCCTCCCTTCTCTTCGGCACGCGCTACATCGCCCTCATCCGCGAAGGAACGCCCGATCGGCCTGCTACGGCTCGCGCCGAGCCGGTACAGCAGGCGGCGGCGGCGGCAGAAGGAGGTATGGCAGGCGTGAGGACGGAAGATGCGGGAGGCGAGCGGGAAGGAGCGGTTGTGAGGTGGGCGAGCTGGCAGGTCACGCAGTGGCGGAGGCGGGACACGATTCTCGGTGCGTTAGATCCTTCACTACGCGGGCGCTGGCACTTGACTGTTCAGTTGAACCTGCAGCGGTCTCGCTCGGGTGCGTCGCCTACTTCGCCATCTCACTTCTCATGCGCGGCTGGACGCCATTCATCCTCTGGATCATCTACTCGAACTGGAGTACGTCCGTTTTCGCCTTCATTCGCGCATGTCGCTGATCTCGCTCCCCGCCAGTCCCGCAAATCCTGCTCAACGTCTATCGCGGGACGGCGAGGCAGTCGCTTGCGAACGAATTCGTGGTGGGCACCACAGTTGCGCGCCTGTTCCCGCCGTTGTACTTCTGGGCGTACGAGGGCAACTGCTTGCTGGTCGAGCCAACGCGTGCGTCGAGGTTTCGCTGGGTCGAACTCGGTCATGCATGGAGTGGCTACGTTGATTGCATTCTTCCTCGTCGTGCAGCCAAGGTCTGGTACCTTGCCGCCTACTCGGTGGTCCAAGCGACCGTCCTCGTTCTCCAGTCGCTCTTCTCGATGCCGACCTCCCCCGCGACCCGCACCCTTCTCCGTCTCCCCTTCTTCTCCTCGGCCACGACAGGCGGCGGCGCCCGCTTCTTCCTTCCCAAATCGCTCATCGCGATACTCGAGCTGCCGTCGGTCTCGAGCTGGAACTACCACCCTCGCGAACTTCCGCCCGCTCTACTCGCCGACCTGACCTCGCAAGAACTCGAGACCGGCGCAGGCGACAAAGTAGCCTCGCACGACTCCCACGCCAAGGGAGCGCCCGAGCCCGACTGTCCAATCTGTCTCTCGCCAATCCAGGTGTTACCGACAAAGGATGACATCGCGCAGGGCAAGGAGGACGAGGTCAGGATGGCATTTGCGATCACGCCGTGCGGGCACGTCGTGCACACCGAGTGCCTCGAGCAGTGGATGATGGTCAGGGCGATCTGTCCGGTATGTCGGGCGAGCTTGCCTGCTCTTGCGACCTGACGCTCGCTCGCAACTGGCGACTGTTTTATCTCCCTTGTCAAACGCTCGCGCTTGCGATGGAGAGAATCTAGAGTAAAAGAACACGACGGACACGGCGGCCGAGCCAGCCAGCACGTCCGCCAGAAGAGCTACCAGAGGATGAGTATACAAGCGCCGCCAACATCCGCTCACTCGTCCCGAGTCTTCGACTTCTTAGACTTTTTCTTCGGCGAGCCGTCCTCCTCCTCGCGCGCACGCTTCTTCTCCTTCTTGGCCTTCTTGCGTGCCGCCCGCTCCTCCTCGGTCTCGCCAGTCGCCTCGCCGTCCGCGCCGCCCGCCGCCTTCTCCGACTTTCGGCGCTCCTTCTTCTCCTTCTTCTCGCGCTTCTTTCGCTGCTCCTCCGTCTGCATGCCAGCAAGCTCGTCAGTCAAGCCGAGCCAAGCGAGATTGTCGAACAATATCGCACCTCGCCCTCGACTTCGTCCGCAACAACCATCTTCTCGACGCCCTCGTCCGCTCCAGGTGCCGGCTCGGCACCGGTGGAGATGAGCGTGACGCTGTCGGCGCCAGTCGAGTACGACGCGCCGTTACCCTTCATGTCGAAGCGCTTCTGCTTCTCGCCACCGTTGAGCTTGGCTTGTGCGCGGAGAGAGGAGAAACCGGCGCCGGCTTCCACTGCAGAGTGTCGGGAGTGTCAGCGTGCGGTGCGACAAGAGTGCTGGGAGTTTGCGAAGAGAGTGCAGAGAGTCGGAAGTCGACTCACGTTGCCGAAGTCGCGCCTCGAGCTTGACGCGGTTGTCGATACCGATCGTCGCCGACTCGACGGTACTCTTCGAGTCTGCGTCCGCAAGCGCATCGAGACGAACCGAGAGGGCGGTCTTGGTAGCGACCATACGTGCCATCTTGCCCTTGAGCTTCGTGGGGGCTGTTTATACAGATATTTGTCAGCTACGGCTGTAATTATGGCAGTGCTGCGTCCTGCGACAATATGACGAGCGAAGAGGGACGTACCTTGTCCGACCAGGCTGGCGTGGAAGATCAACCCGTACTTGGGGGTGTCGTGCTTCGTCCTGTGATCCGAATTGACCATGGCGACACAGCCAGGAGGCGGAGGATAGACGAGCGGGAGAGGCGAAGATGGAAAGGAGGAGGACGAGGCGGGACAAGGTCGAAACGTCAGCACTCCGCGTTGACAAACTCGACATCGCGTCGACGGCACGAGTCGCAGACTCACTTCAGCGCGCGGAACAGGGCCTTCTCCGCTCCGAGGATCTGGATGGTCGAAGCGGGCTGCTTGGCGAGCGAGACGAGCGAACCGGCGTGGGCGATCAAGCGGGCGCCGACAAGCTCGCCGACGAGGGCGGTGAGGTTAGGCGCGATGGCGGCCATTCGGTTGCGGAGGTACTCGTACAGCTCGGTGCGGTACTGGGTGATCGAGATGACCTGGTCGGCGAGGAGGTGGATGTGCGCGAGGTCCTGGTCTGAAATCTCGGTACCCATCGAAACGGCCGCTGCCGACTTGAGCGTCTCCTCGAGTTCCTCGGGGAGGACGTGGGAGAAGTCGGTCGTGGCGTAGTTGGTCCGGAAGCCCATCGCCTTGACGACCTTGGCGTAAGTGATGTTCTCGGTGATGATCTTGCCCATCTCGGGGAAGTGCCAGCCGTACCACTCCTTGACGCGCATCGAGTAAATGTTGATCTCTTTGTCGAGGTCGTCGAGGAGGGCAATCGCCTGGACGATCATGGTGTCGACCTTGTCGGGCGAGAACTTGAGCTTGTAGCGCGAAAGCGAGTGCGAGAGACCGAGCTCCATCGTCGCGAGGTCGCGCGGGTCGACGTCGCCGAGGAGCGACGAGAGCTGCTGGCGGATGCCGCGGTACAGCTCGTTGACGGACGAGTCCGAGACGACGTTGATCTCGAGCTTCTTGGAGATCGCGCCGCCAAGCTTGGGCTCCGAGACGGCGAGCTTCTCGTTCTTGAGCTTCTTGTTGCCCGAGATCTCGTCCGTGAGGAACTTCTTGAGCGACTTGGACAGCTTGCCCTCGCCGATGGCGGTCATGTCCTCGACGGCCGACGCGGTCGACGTGAAGCGGTGGATCGCCTGGAGCTTGACGCTGTGGGCGGGACAGTGTCAGTCTTGCAGTCAGTCCCTGCAATGCATCCCCCCGCTTCCAAGACCCGACTGCACCGCCCGCAGCCGGCACTCTCGCCAATTCCCTCTCCCAAACGCTCCGCCCAGCTCTAGCTTGTCTCCAGCTAACTTTCCACCCGACAACAAGCCGCAGACAGGCCGTCTAGAGAGCGAGCGCGGCGACTGACAGGTTGTTGGCGCCCTCTGGGGTTTCAAACTCCCTCGCAAGCTCATCCTGCTTGCCCTCGACCTTGGAGTCCTTGACCTTGAAGAGAGCGAGACCGACTGCCGACTCGTAGAGGACCAACATGATGCGCGAGAGTTGTGGACGGGGTGATGAGGACGGGCTAGAGAGGGCGGGTCGAGAAAGATGTGTCGCGCGGCCGGGGAAGAGCGAGGCGGCTCAAACAGCTCGAGTGCGAGTCCTGGCGTGCGGATCTGGCGCGGAACAAGCTCCAGCAAGCGGTGGGAGCGAGGCGAGCGGTAAAAAAGAGAACTCTGAGCTTAGCGTGTCGCTCTAATGCGAGATTAACAATTGCAGTAATGAAAGACTACCGCTATTATAGCTAGACGGCCAACCACAGCGTACCCTGGACGGTGGCAGGGAACTCGGACGCACGCGGATTTCCCACCGCCTACCTTCAGGCTAGTTAGGACTGTCAGGTCGCCGAGAGTGGCGATATGGGCTGTGAGCGGGCCGGAGGTGAGGGTGCGAGCGCGCGGCGACGAGGACAAGCGACAGTGTGCGGAAGAGCGAGATGGGTGTTCGAGTGCTTCTGGTCGGGCTGAGCAGCAGTCTGGTTTTCCTGGTCCAGGCGGAGGAAGATAGAGGCGCGGCAATTGAATACAAATCCGGGATCATCCAAAGTGTATTATGTTGTCGTATTCATTACTCCCGTTCCTTTGCATCGCTTCGCGAGGTCTGCGTGCTTGCCCGGTTCGACAACCAGCACATTTTTCCGCTAGACCATCGAGGCGTCTCGAGCGAACCGGCAGAGCTCAGGTTGCCCGAGGAGGGAAGGAAGAGGGGGAAGGGGAGGTCGGGAAGGAA